>BDUI01000976.1:120991-143028 GCA_002335545.1 Apodemus speciosus
GAAATATTTAGACCACCACAAAGTTGAGGTCTTGAACATGAAAAGAACATTTTCCTGTCTATGTTCACTAATATCTGTCTTTCAGAGGATAGTAAAAAATATTTTTTCTATYTTGTCCAAAACACATTCTTCAATGTCCCTGGTCTTAAATTCCAAGCCATTCATCAAAGCCCCATTCAGATATCTGTGCCATATGAACTCTCTTGACCGCCTCTGGTATGGTTAACTAGGGCACCATGCACTCCTGATCTCTCTCCCTGCYTGTCACTTARCATCTTGTGCCCCTGTCTCGTTTATTTAGTCAACTGTTGTTGCCTGTGCCTGTTCAGCTCCATTCACCCAATACTTCCTGATCCAGAGACATTTTCTCTCTAGTTCAAATATTTTCTCTAACAGTTCTGCTTCATGATCTCTTCCTGCTTTGATCACTAAACCATCAAACATTGTTTGGGCATATGGCCATCCAAAACAGAGACTCTATTTCCAAGGTTCCTCTGCAGCCAGGTGTGGCCACATACCTAGATAATAAAACAATGAGATAGAAATGGAAGTGTTAGGTGCCAGCTGCCAATATGTTCCATAACACTCATTTTCTTCCTTCAGATTCCCCTGTCCTGAATTCTGGATGCTAAATTGGACCATTAAAATGATGACCTCACCTGAAAGAGCAAGCTGGAAGGAGCTCGAATCTTTGATTGATCGCTCGATCCTGAATTCTCTTACACATAAGAATTCACTTTCATGTTAGAGAAATAAACTTCTAATTTAAGACTTTATTATTTATGCCTGTAGCTTCTATCCCACCATCCATCTTTTATTGCTAATTAAACTATTTGGTTTTGGTTTTACTTATTTAYTTCTCATCCTGGAACACAAGCTCTCTTAGGGAAGGCACCTGCTCTGTCTTGATCAGCATCATATTATCAGTTCCTAGAGCAGTGCCTGACACACAGTCTCACTTGGTAAACACTTGCTGTTAAGCAACTGGCTCCACTGCTAGACTATCAAACCACTCTTGGGTTAGCCTCTTTTCACTAAGCCATGGTCCCCAGCAGAGCCTGACACACTGAAGGGGATGCATAGTTGTCCAGAGGGTGAAAGGACAGAAGGAAAGAGACTTGGCAGGGCTGTGAGAAAAGCATAAGGAAGCCATGTACCTGTAGTGCGAGGAGTCCCATTCGAAGCAGAAGTCTGAGCACCTGTGGACAAGAGCAGTAGGTAAAGGTCTCCTTGGTCATGCTCTGATGGCTGCTGTCATAGAGCCATAGCTGCTCCCAATCCTGCTGGGTCCCAATCAGCACCCCCACAAGCAATCCTCACTGTGAAGGCTTCTGTCATCTGGCAGGCACAGAGCTAAGCACATTTCATCTAATTTTCCTAATGGATTTGTAAAGAAAATACCTCCATCTCCCTTTTGCCATGCCACCGGGAAGACAGAAGCTCAGTGATCTTAAGGAGCTTGTTGTGTTGATTTTTCAGACAGTAGCAAGAGCTGGAATTCCAGCCCCAGATGGTGGCTACTTCCCATTGTTAGCTAGAGGTGCCTAGGAAATGGTAAAGCCCAGCTCAGAGAGTGTGTGTGAGGGGATTTTCCAGAGAAGATCAACTAAAGGAGTCAAAAACTTCCCTGAATGTGTATAGTACTATTCTATAGCCTGTGGGCCTTGTGGGGTTAAAAGCAGGAAGTGGAAAAGTTCCATATGACTCACTCCTTCTCTCTCCCTCCCCTCCCCTCTCTGTCCCCTCCCCCTCCCTTCCCCTTTCTGGTTGCAATAAATTGAATAGCTTTGTTCTGCCTCACCTTTCTTCCTTGACATTCTGCCTGACCAGAGGCCCATAGATTTGGAGACAAGCCACTGTGGACTGAAACCTCTGAAACCATGAACCCAAACAGAGCTTGCTTTCTTTAAGTCAATTCCTCCGTTACCCAGTCACAGAAACAGACAGCTAACAAAACCTATGGGCTTGTTTCCAAGGTGGATGTCCATAATCCACCCCCTCCTCAAATTGTCCTGTGACACGACACAAGGCTCTAAGTTGAGAGTTCAGTGAGGGGACAGGACCACTCAAGGCAGAACCTTCTTCAGGGGATAGCTTGGCTTGTTCATCACAGAGGTAGAGCAGGAGAAGGGCTACCTCCTGAGGCTGCCGGAGCAGCCAAGCTGATGATACACATAAAGCTGTTCAGCACAGAGTGAAAGTGAAAATATCATTATTTGACTAGGATTAACATCACTGCGTCTTAATTTCTTTTTTGGTAGGAGGGCCTCTTGACACCTCTACTCAGGTGGCAATAAAGACCATGACAATACTATAGTCATTTAAGTAGGATAGATGAAGACTTACAGAGTCTTCATAGTTGCATAGCTACCCCTCTAGCCTATCTCCAGAGGACCACAGCTACATTTTGGAAAGCACAGTCACCCTTAAAGGCCCTGTATAAGCTGTGGGGAAAGGCAGTGAAAAAGACTCATCTGGTTTCATTTTATCTTCTGCCAATCGTAAGCAAGTGATCTTAGATGAATCTATTATTCTCTCTGAGCCTTGAATTTTAACCAATTAAATGGAAACAGTCATGGGGTGGATTAAGTATTCTGATGAATGCAAGAGTTACACCTAGTTTCTAAGAAGTAGGCACCACCTTAAATTCCAAAACAGGTCTGTTCAAAGAAAGACACATTTATCAGTGATAGGTGAACCAAGAAAGCAGAAAAACTCAGGGCTGCTGACATTGGTGACTCTGAGCATCTAAGGTTAATTAATAGCTTGGCCAGCTATCCTTGCACCAAGTCTCAACCACTTACTTCTCTTAGCGATGGGTCCTAAATCCAGAACCCGAGTATAGTCGATGGCTGGTCCGCTACTGCGAAGTYGACTTGTAGAGCAAGACTGCAGAGACATAGAACTCTTGTTATATCAAAATGTAAACACCTGGTCCCTATGTGCTGCATGCCATGGATATGGATGTGGATATGGATATGGATATGGATATGGATATGGGTATGGATATCTGTATACCCATGGCCCACACAGTTGGATATCCCATTATATGGCCCTCTTTGTGATGGTGTGGTTTCTGTCGACTGAGAATTCAGTCATGCCTTAACACGCCTGAGTTTGGATCTCATCTCTATCCTCTCTTACATAATTGGGACAAATGTCTTTATCTGTCTATTATAATCAAACAATGCATATCTGTTTTCTTTACTCAGTTACTCATACATTCATTTATTCACTTATGCATACAAGCATGTAAGAAGGTCAAGTGTTAACACCAACTGTCTTTCTCTATTTCTGCCCATCTTACTTTTTGATACATGGTTTCTCAGTGATCCTAGAGCTTGTCATTCTGGCTAGGCTGGTGATACAGTGAGTCCTCCCAAATTCTCCTGTATCTGCATTCCCAGGACTTGGGCTACAGACACATGCCCCAATCCTGGTTCTCACATGTGTTCTGGGTGCCCAAACGCCAGTCTTTGTTCTGGCATAGCAGGTATTTGACCGTAGAGCTCTGCATACCTGGCTTTAAATATTAAAATGAACCATAACAGAAGCACCATAGAGACATGTCAGAAATCACCCAAGGAGCATCAGCCATTCAAAACAGTGTCCAGTAGTGGTGAATGCATGGGCACCAGAATCACAGATCAGATGGGGAATTACTCAAATCTGATATTCTAGCTCTGTGTGGGGTTATGAGTTAGGGGCTTCTATGAGCCCTGGTTTCTTTATCTGCATAGYGAGCCTTCATTTGGCCATTGGGAGAGCTTAGTTAGGTAAAGATGTGAGAGCTTTAGTGCAGTGCCTGACATAGAGAGGGTCATAGAGACCACAGGGTCACATGTATGCCTCATCTGAAAGCCTAAGGTCCAGAAGTCTTCAGCATTTGGGAGTTTCTCAGATCTGGGAATATCCACACTCTTTACAAGTTACTCATTTATAATATGAGAATCTGCAACCCAAATATTCCAAAATCTGAAACTTTTTGAGCTTCATCTTGGCCTTCAAAAACTTTAAGATTTTGGAACATTTTTGGATTTCAAATCTTTGAATTCAGGATGCTTAATCTATAATATCATAATCATTCATTATATATGAATGAATCATCATTCATATATAAATCATTCCTTGTTATGCCAAGGAAAATTGATCTGCCTTTTAAAGAGACAACAAATACTCATAAATAGGCTTTGGGGATACTCGGAATCTGAGGGCAGTCTTCATTGCCCTCTTCTCTTACAGTCATCTATCCGCCCACCCATCTTTCCATCTCTTCAATCATCCATCCATCCATTTAATCATCCATCTAGTCAGCCAATTTTCTTCTTCCTTTCTCTCTTTCCTCCCTCCCTTTCTCCCATTCTCTCTCTCCATCCCTCCTTCCCTCTTTTCTTCATTCCTTCCTTTCTTCCTTCCTTCTTTCCTCCTTCCTTCCTTCCTTCCTTCCTTCCTTCCTTCCTTCCTTCCATCTATGTGTTTATCCAACCTCCTTTCCATCCATGCCTCCACCTATAAACCCAATAAATGTATGTAGAGAGCCTGCTGGGCACCAATCCAAAAAGACACTCACTGGTTGACAGTGTCCAGCAGTGGAGTCACACAGGTAAACCTCACAATGCAGGAAAACCAGGTCATAATTTCCAGCAAACATGAACATCTGCACTGAAAATCGGCTTTCTGAGGACACACCATTCTCCTGCACATTGATGGTGGAATCATGTTGGTTTGGGCATCTAGAAGAATGAAAAGGGCAAAGGTGTAAATTCAAAGCCAACGCTGGAGACTATTAAAGATCTCTCTGCTCCACCCTCCTCCCATTATACTTTTATGACATTTTTCTAGTCCATTGTTCCTCAATAAGCTTGTATGGTTTAAATTTTGGGGTRCAGAGTTTCTGGGAYGTGTCCCCATTTAGGTAAGTAATCTAGGGCTGGTTAATCATTCTTGTTGCCCCTCCATGGTCTAGTTTATTTGTTTTTTTCCATATTATTTTAAAGCATGTTTCTGTATAACTGAAAATTGCATACATATATACAATGAAATGTGATCATGCCCTCCATTCCCCCCCCAATTCCTCCATGTATCCCTTGACTGTAGAAGAGAGATGATCATATCCATTTCATATAACTAATATGAACACTCAGTGGGTCTGCTGTGTATATTTTCTCATCACAGGGCTTGGCATACAGCTGAGCTCAATGAAAAGTATTACCAAGGACCATYAATATGATTTGAACTGTGACCTCTAGGTAGGCATTTCATTTGTTTTTATCATTAAATGACATCCAATCTTATCCTGTCCTATGTGTGTAATATTATGTTAGCTTTAATCAATATAAATATCTATATAATGGTCCATTATTACTTTATTGTGCTATGTTTTAACAGTAAACTTAATAGAAAAATTATCAAGAACACTGAAATGGAAAATGATTAGTATTTCTTTACCTCACTCATCCAATTTGTTTTAATACTTTAGGATAAAACATCAGGAATCACATTCCAAGATCAAACAGGATGCTTACAATATGCAAYRYCAAATTATTTCCAAATGGAGTGAACCAATTTACACCTCTGTCAACACTGGATAACATGTTCCTAAAAACTTAGTTATGACAAAAAAACAAACAAACAAATCCCAGAGCTTCCTGATACCCGTTCTGGATGATGAAGTACTTCACGGGGTCATTCCTGTCTTCTGAAGGGGTGGCATAGCAGTTGGTAAGCAATAGGTTGAACCTGGAGGTATCCCCTCTATTCAAGAAGGCACCCACATAGAGGAGAGCCTCCACTGGAAGCAACACTTCAGTTCCTTCATAAGGGTTTGCATAGTTCTGGTCTTGGAAGAAGGCCATCTTGACATTGAACTCTCCTGCTCCATCCACATTAACATATAGAGAACTGAGACAAGGAAAAGCAACAAGAGTGGAAACATCAGGCTTTGACCAGAATAGGCAAATGAATCAAGCCCTGTGCTAGTATAAAATTAMAGGGGAAAAAGATGCATCTCTGATCTCTAAATAAACTAATTGATAATCCATTGAAACAGAGTACTTATTGGCATCTAAGCACTGGACATGACAGGCACTTGAGCCTGTCTCCAAGATTTGCACCCATCTCACCCTGTGTGACAGGTACATTAAGTTCTTACTCAAGGAACAAGGGTTAGTACATAGTACCACCATCTTACCACCTGGGCAACAGGGCTTGAGGTCAGCTCTTACAGGCTCACTCTTTTTAGCCTTATATCTCTTCTCTCCATCCCACAATCTACAGCTGAACCMAATTTGAACCAGATGAACAACTTTCATTTTTATATTTATGAACATAGGCTCCAAGACACTTACAGTTTGTTAAACTTTTGAACTTTGGCATTTTTAACCTGTTTTAGCCTGCAATTAAGAGCCCAGGAGGCAATTGGAAGATGGGACAGGCACCCTGGATTTCTGGATGACAGTTTAGAAAAATCYCCTGGCAATTCCAGGACTATGTAAAACCCAGGCCAATAAGTTTCATTCCAGGCAGCGGTGCAGTGAGAAACAGATGCAAAGAGAAGCCTGGATCCCATCYTACCCAAACTGTTGCTTWGGTMTATTTCTGCTGAGGATGGGTGCTGTTTCTTCAAAGGCAGACTGGGCTTAAATTCCAAGCCTGCAATAAAGCCTCCCTGTCCCCTTCTGATCTCTACCTCACAGAGATTAGGTCTGGGACCCTGTATCCACTGACCCAAAGCACCCCAAGCTTCTTCTACATTGTATTGTCTGATAATCAATTAAGATATTATTAGTTGTGTGCTGCCTTTCTTCTCAAGCTGAATAGACAGTTCCTGGAGGTTTTGTTTCCTGGGCATATCTTAAGCACTGCCTCATAGTGAATGTCTTCACTATTCACAAGTACCTTGATCATGCTGAATGTTCTTAAGCTATAATTCAGAAATGAAGAATTTTAGGGAGTGGAAGCTCTTGAAGCAGGTTGGTAACACTGTGTAGACATCATAGATTGTGTGTGTGATCAATATCAGAGCTACAAGTCAAAGGTCAAAGGTCAAGACAATACCTTACAATGGGCTGGAGTGCAGTTTGGAGGCTGACGTTCATGTTCAGTGGGTAGGCACACTGGAAATTGACATTGATGAGGAAGTCCCTGATAATGAAATCAGTGGCCAAGGAGAGGGTGTTTTTGTAGATGGCATGGGTCCCATTGTTCTTTGGCACAAACAAAAWCAAAACAAAAAACCATATGTATTTATTATGCAGATGTGTTTAGGTATATCTTGAACTCAGATCTGTCTGGTTCTATAGTCAGTGTTCCCAACCATGGAACCCCATTGAATTCTGGCCTCCAGGGAGTAAGGGTTTCTATTCTGCCTGTCATGCTAGCCCAGAGTATGAGAAACCCAGAGTAAACACTAGAAAATGAATGACAGACCCTATGGAAAATCTGGGGACTCGTTCTTGTTCTTCCCTCACTGCCCTTAATTAAGATCATCAAAATCAAAGTCAAGTTTATAAAGCTCAAGTGTTAATCCCAGCCTAAGCTTTTTAACATGAACCAGAGTGTGTAGATTCACATAGCTCTGGAGAACCAAAGAAGATAAGACATTTGCCTAAGATCTCACAGCTAGGAAGATGTCCCCATTAGCACAGATCCTATCCTCTAGTAGCTATGGTGTCAATAGCACTTACCTCCAGGATATTCCCACAGGCAKTAGCCACAACAGGGCTGGTCATGGACACCCAGTTGTTGGGCTCATCTTGCATGRTACCTCTGCAGTTTCGGTCATTCAGGTAGGTAACGATCTGCTCCTTGAAACCCAAACCTCCCAGCAAACACTTGTCCAAYTTCACCTTGATTTCATTATCTCCACAGTCCAGAAGAGGCTGCAAACTCTGAGAGTCTAGGAGGCCAAGCGTGAGGTCAGTGGAGTGGACAGGGGACTANCAAAACAAAAAACCATATGTATTTATTATGCAGATGTGTTTAGGTATATCTTGAACTCAGATCTGTCTGGTTCTATAGTCAGTGTTCCCAACCATGGAACCCCATTGAATTCTGGCCTCCAGGGAGTAAGGGTTTCTATTCTGCCTGTCATGCTAGCCCAGAGTATGAGAAACCCAGAGTAAACACTAGAAAATGAATGACAGACCCTATGGAAAATCTGGGGACTCGTTCTTGTTCTTCCCTCACTGCCCTTAATTAAGATCATCAAAATCAAAGTCAAGTTTATAAAGCTCAAGTGTTAATCCCAGCCTAAGCTTTTTAACATGAACCAGAGTGTGTAGATTCACATAGCTCTGGAGAACCAAAGAAGATAAGACATTTGCCTAAGATCTCACAGCTAGGAAGATGTCCCCATTAGCACAGATCCTATCCTCTAGTAGCTATGGTGTCAATAGCACTTACCTCCAGGATATTCCCACAGGCAKTAGCCACAACAGGGCTGGTCATGGACACCCAGTTGTTGGGCTCATCTTGCATGRTACCTCTGCAGTTTCGGTCATTCAGGTAGGTAACGATCTGCTCCTTGAAACCCAAACCTCCCAGCAAACACTTGTCCAAYTTCACCTTGATTTCATTATCTCCACAGTCCAGAAGAGGCTGCAAACTCTGAGAGTCTAGGAGGCCAAGCGTGAGGTCAGTGGAGTGGACAGGGGACTARAAACAATGATGAACATCTATGTTCTATGCATTGCAGCACATACACCATACCCATCAAGCTGCTGAATAGAATAGATGAGGTCTGGGACTCCAATAGAAATCACACTCAGACAGATAAAGAAGCCTCTGTCCAAGACTTCTAAGCATCTGAGTTACAGGTGTGGCTTAGCTGCTGTTGGGAAAACAAATGGCCCTCCTGTATTCCAGACTAAACCAAAGCCARATACCCACACCATAGCCACCTGCTGATACAGTATTCCAGCAGCTGACCTGGAAGCTTCTTCTGTCCCCACCCTCTCTTCTCCTTGCAAACCCACTGGCTTTGTAATAAGTGGCCCAAATAATTCTCAAGATTTCCCCAGTGTTCATTCTATGGCCCCTGACTCTGGTCCCTGCCTTTTTCTGACCCCCAAGCCTCATTCCTCTTGCCCTGCCTACTCAGCCCTAGGAGCTGCTCACCAGAAACRACGAGGTCCTGCCTACAGACACAGGTCCAGTCGTTATTTTGGAACACACATTCCTCCTCGGGACGACAAGTAATCTCACACTCTTTTGGTGGAGTGGAGGGTTCTAGAGGGAAGGAATGGAGAAAAGGGATTAGGATGCAGAGCAGGATGGATCTGAGTCCTCCCAAGCCAAGGCTCTCATTACGTCAGAGTCTTTCTAAACATGAGGTACTTGCCAGAAGAGCCACAGTCACAATTCATAATTCATATTCCCTAACTCCCAAACCCAGCAGAGGGAGTAACATCCCGGAACCTGCCAGGCAAGCCAAGCACTATGCTAACTACAGTCCTATTTGGTTCACTTGACTCCTGTGGTAGAAATATAGGGCCTGGGTTTAAGYCCCAGCTCTGTGATACAGGGACAGCTGTGTGACCTTCCTGTGTTCCAGACCCTAATAGGAATGACTACATGGATCCTATTCCGTGGAGCAAGCAGGAAGTTTTGGTGCATTGGTAGAGTTAAAGCAAAGTGGTAGTGGGTACACTGTGGGCAGTGTACTGTAGACAGTGCGAGCTGCTAGCTTTACCCTTTGTTTCAGATCAGAAAGCAGGTTCTAAGAGGAGTACAGTTTGAGACAAGTAAAATTTGAATGAGCTTGGGTTCTTTATAGTGTGTGTGTGTTTCTATGTGTGCTTTAGTGTGCGTCTGTGTGTGTCTGTGTGTGCCTATGTGTATATCTGAGCGTATTTCTATGTGTCTGTTTGTGTGTGTCATTGTGTCTCTCTGTGTATCTGTGTATGTGTCTTTTAGGGTCTGTATGTGTGTCTGTGTTGTGTCTGTGCTGTATATATCTGTGTGTGTTTGAGCACTTATGTATCTACAGAGACTAGAGGAGGATGTCAGGTGTCCTGCTCAGTTACTCTTCACTTTATTCCCTTAAGAGAGGGTCTCTCGTTAAACCTAGGTCCAGCATCCTGTCTCTGGTCCCCACAGTCTTGGGGTAGTAGGCATGCTTGGCTGTGCTCAGCTTTTTACATGGCTGCTGGGGATTTAAACTTGTGTACCCACACTTTTACCTGCTGAGCCTTCTAACTAGCCCATTATTATGCAATATTCATTTATAAGTCAGGCTATCTCACACTCAAATATAAGTTTCAGGCTTGTCCCTGGCAAGTCCCAAATTACATTTCCATGTGTATCCCTGCCCCAGTGGTGGCTGCTTTGTTCAGTCTCCTCCTGACTGTCTCACCTGAATCCACTAAGTCCTGGGCACTAGAGCTCACCCTTCCCTACAGCTGCTGCTTACCTGTGCAGTATCTCAGACTGCATTCAGGGGTGCCCTGTAACTTGTACACATAATATTCTCCTGATTCTCCTGAACAGGTCTTCACCTGGACCTCAGAACTCCAGAAGCAACAATTTTCATTCCAGTTGGCACAGGCCGTACGGCTGACAATGCCATCTCCAAGGATGGGGTGAGATCCACTCAGCCACATGGGAGCAGAGGTGTGGCACCGGAACACATTCACACAGGTCTCTGGCATCTTCAGTCCTCCATCACCCACAAAGCGGTACCAGCCACGCAGGTGATCATCACACTCCTCTGATAAGTCCGTGTTCTCTGTGCTTCTGGTGGGATCATTCAGGATGGTGTGTTTCTGGCAGGGGTCAAAGCAGATTCCATCACTTGGAGAGTTAGGGTCTTCACAGTCCAAGTCTGTATTGGACCTGTTTCTGGGACTTCCATAACCTGAAAAAGAACAGAGTGCGTGTGGGTTTATTGAGCAGCCCCACAGTCCTGGGGGTTCTTATCCCTTCTCTATTTTGCTTTGAATGTCCTAATGATCCCAGTGAGGCCAATAGGTACATGCTGTAGTAATTAACACTAAACTTTGTCACTCAGGAAGCAGAATGATCACTAGCAAGGACATCCAGGCCACCACTGCTCCRCCCAGGGTTACAAAGAGCTT
This sequence comes from Apodemus speciosus, assembly GCA_002335545.1. Classification (NCBI taxonomy): domain Eukaryota; kingdom Metazoa; phylum Chordata; class Mammalia; order Rodentia; family Muridae; genus Apodemus; species Apodemus speciosus. Next base: position 132,067 of record BDUI01000976.1, read on the forward strand.
CTCTGTGGGCGACTAGCCAGACACCGTATGTGTCCTGCTCAACCACTGTTTGTTTTGCTCATAAATGCAATACAAGGCTCTCTGAGAAAATCCTTAGTTATTAGTAAAGTGAATTAAGCAGAAATAAATATTGGCATGTTGCTTAATTTGGCAAAAAAAGTCTTAAGATAAATATCTTAAGATGAAAGTTGTCCTAAGTTGTACCCATCTCTAGAAGCGCTCACAAATTTGCACACACACACACACACACACACACACACACACACACGCACGCACGCACACCAAACATAGGATGTAGGGAAGATTCTATTCTTTTATTCTTCTAATATTCATAAAATAAATATGCGACCATTAAAGTTTGTGAAGAATTTCCCAGGGTCCTTTTGGGTAGGTATGTTTCATTTGAGAGATAAAGCCTTCAAGATTAAATGAGATGGCTGCCGTGTGATGCCACGAACGAGAGCCTAGGTCCAGCCAGTTACCTCTAGAATGATGAATGAGGCACACTGTTGGGCCCACAGTCTTATATGTATCAGTGAGACTTATTTTAAAAGGAAGGAAAAAACTGTTTTTCAGCCTTGCTCATGTATGTGTTTGCTCTAAGGAGAGGAATTGTGGTCCTTGTTATTCTTGGATCATTTCCCACACACCCTGTGCTTTCCCACGAGAGTAAGAGCTCAGTTCTCTCCCCACGCTCCCACCACAGGACTTACATTTGCACCTTTAGCTTAGCTGGGAACGTTGTCTATAACTGTCTGGGTTGCTCCCATCTGCAGCTCTTAGGAGCTGGGTGTGGTGATATATCATTTTAATCCCAGTATTCTGGAGGCCAAGGCCAGAGGATGGAGAGCCAGCAAAACACACACACACACACACACACACACACACACACACACACACACACACTGAGGGGGGAGGGAGGGGGAGAGAGAGGGAGAGGGAAAGAAGGAGAGGATCTTTGGAAAATAGAGATATTGTTAAATCTAGCACTTTTTTTGTTAAAGATGAGCAACTTGATTAAAGGTGGGGAAGCTCATGGCAGAAGGATCTCCCTTCTCTTGCAGTCTGTGCTCTCTAATCACCTCCTGGAAGGGGCTGCAGAAGCAAGGGTTCCCGGCTCCCCTGCCCTTTCAAGCTATAAGAGATTCATGACTACCTTGCCCTCTAGTCTTTCTTTCCAATTCCCTGTTCCCAGAACCCACCAGCATCTTTTTCTCCTCCCTCCCTCCCTCTGCTCGTTCCCTCAGTCTCATTGAGYGTCTGAGATCCCTCATGAACAGACTCACCTTGATGTGTTGTAGATGGAGATACCAGTGTCAGAATGCAGGAGGCTGCAGCCAGCCACAGCAGGTCACAACCCACCATCCTTTTCATAAAGTGAGGCTTGCAGGTTACTCTGCAGCCTGCAGATTCTCCATAAATCTATAGAAAAGGGAAGGCTCCCATCAGGTCAAGCCAACAGACCTTTAGCCCGGGGTGGGGGGTGGGGGGGTAAGGTTGAAACTCATATCGGTTCAGCACCTATCATGTGACTCTATTTGTTTGAAGCCCCTTTCAGAATTTGTTTCACTTAGGTCTCTGAACCTCTCCATAGGAAGGTGCTGTTATGATTCCCATTTTGTTGGTTAAGAAGTTTCATTTTAAGAGTACATAATCCAAACAATATTTATACAGCTGCATCTCTGCAAATATGGACATACATAAGTCGACATATGGCAATAGGTCCAGGCTCTCAGAACCCAAACTGYTGGCGTGGCATGCAGAAATGGAGTGGGAAGGGAATAGGGGCTTTCCAAGAAGAAATCCATAGCAAGCTAGCAAAATGTGGGCCAGTGCTGCAGAATGACCAAGAGCAGTATTTGCAAAGCATTTCCYTGCACAGGTAGCAGTAGACACTCTCTGGAAGTTGAAAGCAAGAACTCTAGCGATTATTGGTACCTAGGGAGGAAAGTTCTGTCTTGATGATAGGCATCAGGTTCTGCTAAGGCCCTCTTGGATTTCACAAGCGTAGCACTATGTTAGACTGAATTCTAAGTCCCTTGCTCTCTGTACAGAAAGAGGGCATACACTTGCTTCCCAGTTTAAAAAGAATCACATGATGAAATAATTAATGAATGAATAAGCAAGCAAATAAGTAAACAAGCAATTGAAAGACAAAAATGTCTGCTGACTTCAGGTGACACTTACCCTCCTGTGCCCCAAAAGGGGACCTCTGGGTGACTTTTTGCAGCCTCTAAAAGATGCAAATTGGGGCTAGAAACCTGTTTCTGACATGGATACCTTATGAGAGAACAGAGATAGAGAAGTACCCAGTACTATGCTTTCAGAGATGCCAACACAAGTGGACACCTATGACTACCCAGCAGGTGACTTGGGCTATGAACTGACTGATCTGAGGAACAATTGACAACGGTTAAGGTCCCGAGTCTCTTCTGGGTTCAGGAAGTTTGCAGATGGCCTTAGCAAGCCCAGTACATAAAGAGGCTGAAACTCACCTGCAAGGGAGAATAAATCGTGCTGGACTTTGGAGCAGGACTTACYATAAGAGAAGAACCYAGAGTCTCCTTCCTCCTGCCCAGTGTGGGAAGATAACCTGCTGCCTGCCTCCTTTATACTGACACTCCCCACCCATGTGGCTCTTTATGATTGGTGCTGAGGTAGGACTGGCACTAAGTTCCCAGACACTAGGACTTGATGAACACAGGTAAGAAAGCCATTGGCCATCAGGGTAGTGAAAGAAGGGCTTTTGTGCCACCGACACGGAAACTCTTCCAGAAGGTGCTGTTTCACACGAATGTTTCTCCGTAAGCAACTGCAATATGTACTTAAGGTTGGCTACACCAGGCGCAGTCAGTACCCGGCCATCATTATTTTCTCACGTCAGATCCTCCAGCAAACCCACAGAGCCAATGTCATGTCCATTCCTACAGAGTAAACACTAATTAGAAGGAAGCAAAAATGGCCAAAGCAAAGTAGACAGAAACCAAATGAGCTTGTTTGCTCAGTAGATATCCTATTCAATTCCTGCTGGTTAATCGCATTAGCACACTTCTGCTTGATTCACCTGGGGCCRGGAGAGAAGGGAGGTRGTCTGAGAGCTCCGATTCTTAGCACACAGAGTTTACCCAATTTTCAATGCAWWKCTTAGAAAGGGTGAGTTTCAGAATGAAAAAAGATGTCCAAGGTTTTCGAACAATATCAGCACCAGGGTAGCCTCTCCTCTGAGTCTTCAAAACAAGTGGCCTAGCCTTGGCACTGGCCAGCACAGAACTGTGAGAACAGCTTTAAAGGTTTGCTCAGATTCTGCCCCTTCCCCGAGTCTTCCAATATCGAGTCCCATTGTCCCCTATGCACTCGACTTTGTGTCTCTTTTTTCCTTCAAGGCCAAGTTATACTGCCCAAGTACTCTTGGAACTGTGAATCTCTCCTGGGGTATAGTTGACTTGCCAGGAACTCCACTCTCACACACAATGGACTCTCCCTCTCCCAGCCAATACTACAGAGGCATTTGCTCAACTGATGTTCCTCTTCCTTGATAACTCACTGTAGCTTGTATCAAGCTGACAGAAAACCAACCAGGACAGAGGGCTTCAGTCCACCGTGGCAGAGACCATAGTACGGAGTTTAGTCCATGGCAGCGGGAGCCTGTGACAGAGTTTGTTCACATCATGAAAAACCAGGAAGTAGAGAGCAAGACAGGAAGTGAGCTCAGGCCTAACCTTGAAAGGTGTGGTCTACTTCTGCCAACTGCACCCCACCTCTTAGAGGCTCCATAGCATCTCAGATAATATCACCCTCTGGAAAACACATGTTGGAAAGAGGGACCTGTAAAGACCATTTCAGATTCAAACTTTAGCACAGAATTTGAAATTCACCCACAGGCTGGAYCCCAACTTGGATGACTCCCCTGAACTTCATAGCCAGTCCCCACTTCCTGTTTGACTTCTCCTGAGTTCATACGCTTGAGGATCCCCAAACTCAACAGCTTCCAATCTGAACTCATCAGCAACCCTGACTCCTCTCCTGTCCCTGTGTCTACCATCCATCTTGGTCAGTGGTAACACTGCTCCCCAGTCTTCCAAGCTAGAGGCCTGACTCTCTCCTTTCATCTTCAGGCCTCACTTCCAGGAAGCTAGACACCTTGACTTCCTACATTTCAAATGTCTTGAATATCCTCTTCAATTTTACTTCACCAATCCAAGTTCAGGTCACCGCTGTGTGACAGGGTGATTTTGGTGTTGGTTGTGGGTCTCTGTGCTTTCATTTCTGCAGTTTTTCCTGCAAYCCATGTGATCTTTCGCCCCCRGCACTCTGTGCCCTGGGTCCCTGACCTTTTTTAYACTTCCTACTTCTTCTCTTACTTCACTGTACCAGCTCTGCTTCAAGTCAATGCCAGATTCTCTGGGCTCTTTCTCATCCCCAAAAGCTTGTATAATCTTTCCCTTGTCCTGGTTGCCTCATGTTTACCACCTCACCCAGGAAGCCTTCCCTCACCTACATCCTGTCTGACCCTTTGTTCTGTTCCCAGGACTCTCAAAGACAACTCAAATCACATTGGCTTGCCTGATAACTAATCTGCCCATTGAGTCTTCAGGCATTTGTGAACAGGAATTTTGATCTTTACTGAGAAAGCATTTGTTTAATAAACAAATGGGTGAAAGCAAATGTATAGGCTAAGCCTCCTCTTGTGAGTCTTGCTTTTGGTGTGTAGGTGTTGGTCAGCCTTGGTGGAAAGACACAAGGTCCAGCATATTCACACCTGCTGTCCCGGCTACCTGTCCATAGCCGATGGTTGAGTCCTTTACTCTCTCAGCCTCTGCTTGTCAGAGAGACTGTATCCTGTCATTGTATGTGAGACAATACTCTAGTTACACTCTTATGTGGCCCTTGCCCTTTTTCTCCTCCCCAGTGAATGTCACCCCTTGTCACATTTCATGGTTATTGATATCAAAGTATCTTCCTTACCAAATGGCTCTATTTTGCTAATTTCCTATTTTCTTATTACTGTAAATGTATCTGGCAYTTAATTTGTGCCCAAAATATCTAAGCAATACATTAAGACATATAACTAGCAGATAAAAAGCAAGCAAGGAGCCAGGCAGTGGTGGCRCACGCCTTTAATCCCAGCATTTAARAGGCAGAGAYGGGCAGATTTCTGAGTTTGAGGCCAGCCTGGTCTACAGAGTAAGTTCCAGGACAGCCAGGGCTTCACAGAGAAACCTTGTCTCTGGGGGAAAAAAAGCAAGTAAGGAAAAGACAAGAAAGGGGCAAAGACATCACTGTGACGTTTCTCCTCCRCCCCTCATCTGGCTTTTGTCTTAGTTGYTACTCCTGTTTCCCATGGCCTAGACCTTCTCTTCAGGAGATGCTGCTCCCAAGTCACAACACAGACTGTACTGTATGGAATCACTCAGTCCAAGCTGACCACAGACTGATTGTGGCTGGGGCAGTATCAGACAAGCCTTTGAACCACCTGCATAGCTCTTGTATAACACCAGAGGCCTGCACAGTCTGTGTATGTCTGTGTATGATAAGAGCTCTTAGCATAAGACACACTGTCCCAGCAGCCTTTGCTTCAGACTTGCAAGTTTGACTTTCCCTAGTATCTGATGGGAGGCCAGGGAACAGCTGGGTCAGAGAAAAAAGTTCCCATCAGCATTGGTGACCTTTTTCTCTGGAGATCTCTGGGATCACTGGGTATCTGGTTCCTGTTCATGTGTGAAGGGTCACAATGACTCTATGCCAATGGGAGGTGAATGGGTGTGCTCTCCCCTACTGCTGAGGGTTGAGAAAAGGCCTACACCTTTAGGATTGGAAAGTAAAAGCCCAGTGAACAGGAGTCCCAAGGAGGTACAAGACACCTACCATTGTCTCTACACCTCTTCCTTAAGACCTGAGATCTACAAGGCAGGGACTGGCTCTGTTTCATCTGCCAATGTTTCTTAGCACTGGCATAGGCCTAGAACATGTGGAGTCCTCAAAATGCATTTCTGAAAAACCAAATGTGTCCTGTGAGGGCATCAGGGTTGCCCCCATTGCAAAGAATCAGCAAGCTCCTGCTGTCTGTTAAAGTCTCCTGACGTCACTGGYAGCTTTTGGAACTGCTCACTGCCTGTGTTCACTGCTATATCCCCAGCATATCTCAGTGATTTGCGTGGTAGTGACTTGGCAACTGTTTATTGAATGGAAGGATGGATGAATGGATGGACAGGTGAAGTTCAGATACATTGTGTGTCTCATTTAAGATCACATAGYAGAACATTGATTGAGCCTAGTTTCTTGGAGTAATTGTGAAGTCCATAAAGATAGAGAAAGGATCTGTTTTATCCCCACCATGCAAAGCCCAGCCCAACAGTGTTCACAGCAACTGTGTGCTCTGTAATGATTTGAATTAATGACTCCAAAAGCTGATACTTTAAACTTATTATTTTGCCACGTTCCTTAAGGAGACAGGGGCCTTGTATACATACAGACGTATCACAAGTCCCATTTTGGTTTTCATGGTGAGGATTAAAGGAAGAGMGTACATGCAAGCTGCAGGCGGTGCGAGCTCCCTCGCTCCTGGCTGGTAACCAGCCTGCATCCCCAACTCCTGGCCAGCAGGACGTGAGCTGGGAGCTGCACCAGGTTTTCTGCTTCCCGTCATTGAACCATCAGGGTCACAGTGGCTGAGAGAAGCAGCAGCAGCCAGATGCTCAGGAGCCCTGGAAGGTAAACAAATACAGGGAGGTGGCAGATGCTAGTGTGCTTTTGTGCAGAATAACATGTAACACTTTCCCACAGGATAGCCAAGAAGGAAGACTACCATCTCTGACTAGGCATTTAGGAGAAGGTGTCTGCTTTGGGTAGGAGAGCAGATAAAGGTTCCATTCCATGTGAACTTGTTTAAAAATGAAAGTAGCATATCCTGAATACTTGGTGTGGACGCTCCTCTAGGACCTAACATACTCAACTGTCCCAGAGACCCTGGAGGCTAGTCACAGAGGACAAGCCTAAGTCACAGGAGCAGCACAACTGTCCAGCTCTGAGCTCRGTGTACAGAACTCATGATAAACTCCAGGTCGRTGTCACAGCTCTCTTAGATCCAGGTTCCACAAGCCAAGAAAGGCATCGGTTATGTGATTTCAATTGTTATMTGAAGTGTCAAACAAGGCAGCAGGCATAAGAGAAAGGCTACAAGAATATCACCAGTGTCTGGCCTTTGTGGTCTGAGGCCCGAAGGAAAAAAAATACAGTTTGTGTCTGTCTGACTCAATTGGCAAATAGTGGCCCTCGGCAAATATTTGTAACCTGGGACAGCCCTTAAAGATGTTAGAGATGAACCTCAGCTTCAGGAAGTGCCAAGAAAAGGGCAAGGCAGATGTACATGTCCTTGGGGAGCAGCAGCAAATATGCATGCATGCATGCATGCATGCATAAAACTACAGCTGTGTGTACATCTGTGCAAAGAGACACAAACACATATGATCTGTGTATGCAGATATGAATGTATGTGATCACCATGTGCATTTATGAACATATGGGATATGTATATGCATAMRTGAATATTGTGATATGTGTGCAAATATGAGTGTGCCTGGTCTTCATGCAGATATGAGTGTRTACAGTCTGTGTGAGGATATGAGTATGTATGGTTTGTGCACAGATGTGAGTGTATATGGTCTGTGTGTGCAGATGTGAACATTTGTGATTCATGTACAGATGTGAGTATGTGTGCTCTGTATGCCCTTGAATGTGTGTAAAGATGTGAACGTGTGTGATCTGTGGGTAGATGAGTATCAGTGGTTTGTGTACAGATATGTGTGCAATCTGTGTGTAGACATGAGTATGTGTTGTTCGTGCATACATATATGAGCATGCTTGTACAAATAGGACTGTGTATGATCTGTGTCTATACAGACACATACAAGTATGCATACAGATATAAATGTGTGTGATATCAAAGAGATATGAGCATGCATACAAATATACCTGGATACTGCATTCTCTCAGGATGTTAGGTTATGCCTTTGTTTCTGCACACTACTGTGAGACAGCATGACAAATCACTTCCTGGCAGCTCAGGCTCTGAAGGTTATGCCCTCCACACTCAGACCCCCAAAGAGAAACCACAGAGGGATATCATGGGGCAGGTAACTTTACAGAAAGAACCTAAACTTACTCAAATTGCTGGAAGCAGCCATGGACACTGAGGCCTGGACACCTTTTGGGGAAACAGAAAGATCCATGAGAAGTGAGGTATGTGACTTTGGAGGAAGCTGAGACAAGCTTSCCTTCAGCTGCATAGTCAAGGTCATCTTTCTGAAAGCAAAATCTGACCACACCTCTTTCCTGAACTGGATCATTTTAGAGCCCTACTCCCATTGACTTCAGAAGAACGGCTTAAAACCTATCATGACTTACAAAGTCCCACAGGGCTGGCTCCACCTACACTAGTTTATCCAACACCACCGGCCTAGCTTCCCTCAGTTCTCCTAACAGGTCAGTTTCTCCTTTGTCTTTCCCCATCACCAAGACTGGGTCTGGTTCCTTTGTCAAAACAGCCCCAAACTCTGTGTACATGTTCTTTCTGCACTAAGGCAACTGCAGTTCTACACATCTAAATGATGCCATTTCCCCTATGTGATGGTTCATATATGATTGGCCCAGGGAGTGACCCTATTAGGAGGTGTGGTCTTGTTGGAGTAGGTGTATCACTGTGGGTGTGGGCTTAAGACCCTCACCCTAGTTGCCTGGAAGTCAGTCTTCCACTAGCAGCCTTCAGATGAAGATGTAGAACTCTCAGCTCCTCCTGCATCATGCCTACATGGATGCTGCCATGTTTCTGCCTTAATGACAATGTACTGAACCTCTGAGCCTATAAGCCAGCCCCAATTAAATGGTGTCTTTTATAAAACTTGCATTGGTCATGGTGTCTGTTCACAACAGTGAAACCCCAACTAAGACACCCTACTAATCAATAAGATCAATAAGATTCAAGGCAGCAGATCTGTTCTGCTTATCACAAGATAGTAAACCACAGTAAACACCAAAGCATGTCTCTGCAATGGATGAATGAATGAATGAATGAATCCTTTACAATTGGTAAAAAAGCAAGGCAGCAGATATCCCATCTTATGCCCAGAGAATCTACTGATGCTCATTCTTCAGTTCCCAGTAAGACCCAAGAAGCCAGGCTATGCCACCTTGCCTTTTTCCCATTCAGAGGCATGATGAAAGAGTAGATCTCTCACCTTGTCGTCTGATGGGACCCAAGTTCAGGACACGGGTCTGATCTATGAAGTTCCCACTTCGCAATCTAGTACCAGAGCAGGTCTGTGGGGGAAGAATGACAGAAACCACTCATGTGTGGAGAGGAAGGTAGAATGTGATTCTGCATGAGATGTGGGCAGCCAGGTCAGGAGAGCATCCTTCTGCCTCATATAGGAGCTAGGAGCTCACATCCCAGCCTGACTGCTTATTGTAGGCAAGTCACTTAAGCTCTTTGAGTTTTTCTAATTGAGAAAGTGAGGAGTATTGGTGAATTTCTGTGAAACTCGAATACATTAAAACACCTGAGCTGCAAATAATGAATGCTGAATGCTTAGCTCCTCTTATTGACAGATATGCTTGCAGCTTATCTGTCAATAAGAGGTCAATTTATCAGCCAAGCACCCTGAGATAGTCACTGCTTCCTAAATGTCAGGTAGACCAGGTGTCCTGACTGGCCCTGCCCACTCTGTCTTGAAGCTCTGTGCCCTTATGTTAAGATAGGAAACCATCACAAATTCGTGTCTTCTTTTATGCCTGTGGCCAAATGTCTTGATGATGGAGATGGGCATCCCAGAAGGCTGTTATGGTGGGTATATGACTCACAGGTTTACACTGTTCATTCATAGAGTCACATAGGTACACTTCGCAGTGAAGGTAGACAAGGTCAGAGTTTCCTGCAAACCGGAACATCTGAACAGAAAATCGGGCCTGAGAGGACTCGCCATTCTCTGTCACCTGAATGGTTGTATCTTCTGTACGTGGACATCTGAATGGGGAACATGAAGATATGATAGAGTTGGTTAAGCCAAGACTCTGGAGCTCTACTTCCTGGGTTTTAATGCTACATCATTACCTGTTAGCTGTGTGACTTTGGATATCCCATTAACCTCTCTGTGCCTCAATTTCTCCACAGGCATACAGGAATAATAATTATAGTCCATGTCAAAAATAATTGTGAGAATTAACTTAGTTAATTTTTACAAAGTGCTTAGAACAGAGTGTAGCACACAGTATCTTTGGGACTAAAAACACKGATAAAAGTCTTTAACTACAGAGTTGGAACAATCCAGAAGTCAGAAATTTCTCATTTCCAAGGAAGTATATTCAAGAATCATTGTTTATTTTATATATGTTATTGAATGCGTGCCTGTTAAGCAGAAACCAGAGAGTCCTACCAGATCCTGAGGCAACACAAGTGTGTGTACCCAACTGCACTGCATGTAATGGTACCCAGAAGTTCACATGTGTACTGGCCATTCTGGGCAGGTAAAGTGGGTACCCCTGTTCCATTTCACATTTGTTAAAAGATAATTTAGAAGAAAGCTAGAATGTCAAATTAAAGAACCAAGAAAGGATCATTCATGGCGGCATTCACACAGTATTAGATAACCACAATAGATCAGATTGAATCCTAGCATCCAAAACTCTACTTGACAAAAAAGGAGGAGGGGGAAGAGGAAGAAAATGAAGAAGGAAGAAGAAGGAAGAGGGAGGAGGAAAGAAGAGGAGGAGAAGGACAAGGAAGGAAAGGTGGAAGGGAGAAGGAGGAGCAGGAGGAGGAAGAGGTAAAAGAAAAGGAAATGAGGAAAAAGAAGAGAAAGTGGAGGAAGAGGAGGAGAGGAAGGAGGAGGAAAAGAAGAAAAGAAGAGAAGAAGATGAAGGAGGAGGAGGAGAAGGGGAAGGGAAAGAAGAAGGGGAAGAAGGAGGAGG
>BDUI01000976.1:168200-179694 GCA_002335545.1 Apodemus speciosus
ATGCAAAAGAGATGAGTTAGAGGCTTCTATAGACATCTGCTGTCACACACTCTCAGGTCATTCATTCATCCAAAGGTTTGCCCACAAGAGACAATGCGTCAGTCTTCTGGGTTCTATGAAAACTATAAAATAAACAACAAAACAAAACAAAACAAAACAAAAAACAGCAAAACAGAACAAGCTGTTAAACTATCTTGAACATATCCAATAAGTGCCAGTTATTTCTATATCCCAGATACTATGGAAGGCTTAAAGTGGTAAGGTTTAGTGGGACAATATTAGTCAAACCTTTTATCTATACCTCAGTAATGACCCTTTGGGATGTTCTTTGACTGTGGCAACAAGAATTTAGAACTCCATCTCCTGATCTATTCCAAAATAAATTCCAGGTACCTTAAAGGATTAAGGCAAAAAAAAAAAATAGAGTTGAGGACCAGCAAGATAGTTCAGCAGGTAAAGATGTCTGCTGCCAAACCTGGCAACTGGAGTTTAATTTCCAGGACCCACGTGGTAAAAAGAGAGATCAGACTCCTGACAGCTGTCCTGATGTCCATACACATACTGTGCTATACACAATCCCATGTGCACACATACCCACACACTAATAATAATTTTTAAAAAATTAAACATGGTTAAGTATTGACTATTATAGGTCATGAGATGTCAAAAGAACCATCAGATCACAGTCAGTCATATTAAATATCTGAAAGTATAACACTGAGAAACAAAATAGATTAATATTTGCAAGAGGTATCTATTATTGGAAGCATCTTTTGGAAAACTAGTGTGTTTATACTTCAATGTTTTTACTCTGTGTTTATGTTTCAACATTATCATTTAATTTCAGAACAACTTTAAATGAAAACATAAAACAAAACCAAAAACCCTTTCATAGTCCAGATGCAGTAAGTCGATACACATAGGCATACGGGTAAGAGGTGACCTTTCAGAGTCCAGATGCAGTACTTCATTACACACAGGCATAGGGATAAGAGGTGATTTCTTTCCACTAATGCTGCTGACAGCAGCTACAAGTACCTGGAAATGTACTTTAGCTCACTGATTTGAGTGTGTATTTTCTACAGTGAAGTCAGAGTTTCTACAGAACATAGACTTGGAAGGAATACCTTTAGCATATTTACTCAGATGAGTTAAAGACCGTAGGCTTGGCTCCCCACAAAGGAAAAATGGAATAGACTCATCTAATGTAAAACAGTAAACATTATGTAGCATTGATATATGAATTATGAACTATACATGTGAATTATGTGCACATAATTCCTGAATTAATTTATAATGAGCAGAAAAGACAAATACCCCCAGAGCCTGCTGCTGCTCTTGTGCGTCATTAAGAAGCTTTCAAAATGAGCTGGGCTACAAACCTTGTTCTGGAATTCCTTTGCAATTTGTCTGTATTGCCGGATTATGGTGCTGTATGGCTCTGAGTTTTTGGAGATAAAGAGCAACATGTGATTCAAGATGTTCAGTTCATAAATCAGGTCCTTATTCTGAAATGGCAAGAGAAGCAGGTCATTCAGAGTAYACACAAGGGTCCCCGTGTCCTCCTGGGCCCCTTGGTCACTGACCTCAGGGTTTAACTCAATCACAAAACCTGTGAGCTGTTGCTTTATGACTTGGTTGAGATGGTCTTTGTTCGTACTGTCATTTATAAGCTCCTGACGTTTCACGATTTTTCCCTTTAGTCAAAGGAAAAGCATGTTAGATGGCAGTAGCTTTCATAATATACACACTGAGCAGATGTAAATAGAACAACCCCACCCCCACCCCCACCCCAGGATAAAGGTAACAGCATTGAGGATATCAACAGGAGTAGCACATAACCCAAGTACTTAGCAGATATGAACATTGAGCAGAACAGTCTCCGTGTGTGATAGGGAATGTGACTGTCAGCACCTGCTGTGCTCCGAAACCTACCAAAATACTTGCACTAAGGCTGAACGCCATGCAACACCACCACCAAACAGTGGCTGGAGGCATCAGGGATACAAACCCAGAACTGGAAGGTCCAGGACTTCCCCGAGAGGCACCTCTAGACAACTTCCTGTGGTTATCAGCCTTCCTAACTCCAAAGGCTCACACGCTCATTGTGATCTGATGGTTCTCTGAGTTCCTCACCCCTGTGCTTTTTTTCCTAATGAAGAGTTGGCATATTTAATCCTGCATTTTAATCTGATTTCCAGAGAAATTTAGATAAGCATAGGGGTAGTAGGATGACCTGCAGTCTGTGAGTAGTCCAGATCTTCATCCCCACCAGTGCCAACTTGGTACAAACTTCTCCCCTAGACTCTTGAAATGCTTTTCCCACTGACCCTTCCACCTCATCCCTGCTTCTTCCCAGCCTTCCCCCGTCCCTGGCTCCGGCCACCCTGATGTTTTTAGAACACAAATTTGATTTTTTTTAATCTTTCTTCTCTTCTTTTTTTAAATCTTTGCTTTCTTGCTTCAATGTGTTATAGTCCTGAGTTGTCCTTTGAATAAAGTTCCGGCTCTCTTTGCTGGTCATAGCAGCAGTCCTATAATTCTAATTAGAGATCTCTAGCTGTGCCAGCTACTGTCCCAAATAACTGTATGTGTTAGTTCACTTAGCCCAAGGATTTCCAAACAATTGGCGACGCAATCCTTTGGGTGCAAGTAGCGGACTACTACTTTTTCCCCTTCCTTTTTCTTCCTTTTCTTTCTTTGTTGTATTCATATCCCTCACACTTTCCACATGAGGAAATCGTGGCACAGAGAAGTTAAATAACCTATCCAAGATGACTAGGTTAGTAGTCATCTACTACTAACTAGTACTCAGGAGTTAGTTATCTAGTTAGTGCTAGGATGGAACCCCTAGCTTCACATGTACTGAGCATGTACTCTGCCATTGAATCATTCCCCAGCCCTGGAGCCAGGATTTAAAACTAGTGTATCCGTAGTGCTCAGTGCTTAGCTGTTTAACATATGCCATCCAATAACATTATATGGGCCGAGAAGGCTTTATCTATTCACTTAATTATGTGTGTTTGTGTATATAATAACTAAAGAAAAAGAGATCATGAATTTGAGAAAGAACAAGAGTACATGGGAGGGGTTGGACAAAGGAAAGGGATAGAATATGTATTTACAATTTCAAAATAAAAATTATTATAATAAAATTATTAGATAAATAAAATATACCTCTCTGCTCATAGGTATAATACAGATTCCAAGTACTTAAAATAAATGTATTTATCATTAATAAATAAAAATACCTGGAATGTATTTTCCATAATTGCTATTTGGCTTTTGGTTTTATAATTGGTTTAGTCCGCAGAACTTTACATATGTAGATAGAATATTACAGAGTAACTTCTGTTACCTTCTGTTAACAGAAGTTTAATAGGGTTTGTGAAGGGTCTTCTCAAATTCCATGTATGACAGATATTGGCAAAGGAAGAGAAGCTGGGAACAGGGGAACCCAGGAAACAGATTTCTCACAAGTCAACTAGTCCAGTGACACTTAGATCATAGCAAATGGAATCAGAGCCTGTCCACAAATGCTATCCCTTAGTGCGAAGTGAAAAGCCCCTTTTCATCAGAGCCAAGACCTACCTTTTTAAATACCAGGACACTGTCGAGGATCACCTGGAATCGCCCGAAGGTATTTTTTATTTGTATTGCTCCAAATGTTAGTTCTGGGAAGTCCTTGATAGTGTCATAAAACAATTCTGCCACTTCTTCCTCTAAATCCTGTTTGGGAAAGACCATTCGATGATTATCTGGAGGAGGCAGCAGTACCTGGCTTATTTGAGGGGAAGGCAGAAAGAATACTCATTCTGTCCATGCCTGTGCTTTTCTGAGTTCTGGGGTTTGGTCATAATCTAAGTCTCCTTTTCAAATGGATGTTTCCCACCTAGAATGTTTCTCTAGCTATGACTGAACCCCATACAGCAAATTCTCACAGACCAATGCCGATAACTGGGTATCTTTACTTGGTCCTATCATTAAAAGTTGTTCCAACCCATGAATTGAGAGTATTTTTAAAATCAATTCCTGAATCACTTTCAGAAGAAGTGATTTGATTTGACTGTACACAACAGCAAACTGGTGTTGAGATGCAGCTGCACTTTTGGCCTTTGAGGTTCAGCCTTCAGCGTGAAAGAATATTTGGGGCAAGAATACTCTTGGGGAAGCAGAAAGGAAAGGGCTATGCACTCTCCTTGTATAAATATGATACAAAGACTGATATCTATTGAGAGATGAAGAACTGTTGATCCAAAGTAAATCAGCTAAGGCACATGAAAAACTTACTTTCTACAAGCAAACATACTTGGTAACATTTATAATTGTGCAGAATAAAATCAATAAAAAGTGACCATAAGACATTTCATAGTCAAGTTTAAATTATTTATGTGCTTTCCCAAGYATCTTCCCCACTGGGTCTGGATGAGGATTGATCCCCTAGAGACTGGCTTAGCCTAAGCACAGTAACAGGCTCCTGTTAGAGTCATAGTTAAAATCCTCCTCAAGCCAGAGAACAAAGACATCATCTTAGTCTCTGATATTCTAAATAGATCCTCCAGAGATCAGTTCCAGTGTTAAAACCAACTAAATAGGGATGTCAATTTCCTCCTACTTTCTCCATTTTCCCCATCCTCTAACTTCTAACATTTCAACTTTTATGTTCTCTTTCTTCATGTGAATCAGGAGCTCCCTGGAAACACCAGTGCTCCTGGAGCTCTGTGGAGATGGGGAAATTGATCAAGGAACCTATCCAAGTTAGAACTCCTCCTTCTCTCCCCACACATAGAGTTCATGACTAGAAAATAACCTCCCGCCTCTCTACCTCAGTACCTGGAAGAAGCCAACAATGACCACGGGCTTGGATTTCACAAAATCAGCCACTTCATCACTGTTGTTGAATAAAAGTGCTTTCTTGCTAATTTGTCTTCTCAACCAAACAACCAGCGCTGTTGATTCAACCACATCTGAAGAAAGACAATTAAACGAATACCATCAGAACTTCCCTGAATTCAATGAACAGAAGTATCTTGTCTTGAACCCCATCCTTTGCAGGTTAAAGGCAAAGGATCTGTTTTCTTTTTTCTCCAGATTTCCAAGACATGAATGTATTAACAGCAGCTAACTGTCCCTAACTCCTCTCCACAGTCAAATCCCTGTACTGAATACTGTCCTTATATTAAACCATCACAGCCACTCTAACTCCCATTTTTCAGATGAGGAAAGCAAGGTTCAGCTTGCCAACAGCCAGTTCACCAGCCCAYCCAGGAATCTAACCTGAGAAGAAGCATCATCAACCTTCTCTAAGGTGAGAGAAAAATGGATTGGTTTTCAAAAAATTTAAGTCAAAAGATCACATATTTCTGTAAATTTGGGGAACATCCAATTTCTGCATGCATCTACGATTCTAATGCTCTCAGGCCCAAATTTCCTCTAAGGTTCCAGAACCCCAACTGCCACCWCTCAGCTGCCAYCCGGAGGAGCCAAGTGCAGAGTTCTAATCTGGGAAGACATTCGGTACCGGAATGGACACATGGTGCRCCTTTCCTAGGAACATCAATTTCACAAGACAAAAAATGAGGTAAGCYCTTGTTTATGCCAGTGACTAGTATWGGGTGGGAGAAAAACGTTTAAAGTTTTAATAAAACAGGATCTGTTTTGAATAGCTTTGAGATGCAGCCAAACCTTCATTTGTGACTCGTTAATTTCTTCAAGTATTCACTTACTGGACATACGTGTATTGAAGAAAGATGTACTTTCTTTCATTGTGTTAAGGTGCCATACTTAGTTTTNAGAATACTCTTGGGGAAGCAGAAAGGAAAGGGCTATGCACTCTCCTTGTATAAATATGATACAAAGACTGATATCTATTGAGAGATGAAGAACTGTTGATCCAAAGTAAATCAGCTAAGGCACATGAAAAACTTACTTTCTACAAGCAAACATACTTGGTAACATTTATAATTGTGCAGAATAAAATCAATAAAAAGTGACCATAAGACATTTCATAGTCAAGTTTAAATTATTTATGTGCTTTCCCAAGTATCTTCCCCACTGGGTCTGGATGAGGATTGATCCCCTAGAGACTGGCTTAGCCTAAGCACAGTAACAGGCTCCTGTTAGAGTCATAGTTAAAATCCTCCTCAAGCCAGAGAACAAAGACATCATCTTAGTCTCTGATATTCTAAATAGATCCTCCAGAGATCAGTTCCAGTGTTAAAACCAACTAAATAGGGATGTCAATTTCCTCCTACTTTCTCCATTTTCCCCATCCTCTAACTTCTAACATTTCAACTTTTATGTTCTCTTTCTTCATGTGAATCAGGAGCTCCCTGGAAACACCAGTGCTCCTGGAGCTCTGTGGAGATGGGGAAATTGATCAAGGAACCTATCCAAGTTAGAACTCCTCCTTCTCTCCCCACACATAGAGTTCATGACTAGAAAATAACCTCCCGCCTCTCTACCTCAGTACCTGGAAGAAGCCAACAATGACCACGGGCTTGGATTTCACAAAATCAGCCACTTCATCACTGTTGTTGAATAAAAGTGCTTTCTTGCTAATTTGTCTTCTCAACCAAACAACCAGCGCTGTTGATTCAACCACATCTGAAGAAAGACAATTAAACGAATACCATCAGAACTTCCCTGAATTCAATGAACAGAAGTATCTTGTCTTGAACCCCATCCTTTGCAGGTTAAAGGCAAAGGATCTGTTTTCTTTTTTCTCCAGATTTCCAAGACATGAATGTATTAACAGCAGCTAACTGTCCCTAACTCCTCTCCACAGTCAAATCCCTGTACTGAATACTGTCCTTATATTAAACCATCACAGCCACTCTAACTCCCATTTTTCAGATGAGGAAAGCAAGGTTCAGCTTGCCAACAGCCAGTTCACCAGCCCAYCCAGGAATCTAACCTGAGAAGAAGCATCATCAACCTTCTCTAAGGTGAGAGAAAAATGGATTGGTTTTCAAAAAATTTAAGTCAAAAGATCACATATTTCTGTAAATTTGGGGAACATCCAATTTCTGCATGCATCTACGATTCTAATGCTCTCAGGCCCAAATTTCCTCTAAGGTTCCAGAACCCCAACTGCCACCWCTCAGCTGCCAYCCGGAGGAGCCAAGTGCAGAGTTCTAATCTGGGAAGACATTCGGTACCGGAATGGACACATGGTGCGCCTTTCCTAGGAACATCAATTTCACAAGACAAAAAATGAGGTAAGCYCTTGTTTATGCCAGTGACTAGTATWGGGTGGGAGAAAAACGTTTAAAGTTTTAATAAAACAGGATCTGTTTTGAATAGCTTTGAGATGCAGCCAAACCTTCATTTGTGACTCGTTAATTTCTTCAAGTATTCACTTACTGGACATACGTGTATTGAAGAAAGATGTACTTTCTTTCATTGTGTTAAGGTGCCATACTTAGTTTTGCAGATGTTCTTGTAAGTAGAAAAGAAACAAAGTACCACAGCATTTGAAGCTCCTGCTGCACAAACAAGTGTATAATCACACCCAGAGGAAGTGTGCGGAGCCAAGGTCTATGAACCCGTAGCAAAAATATCTGACCTGGAAGCCAAGATCAAGAAAGGTTTTGTAGAGACAATGACGTGGGAGCTGAAATCTGAAAAGTGTCCAGGGGTAAGCAGGAGGCCTCACGGAAAGGAAAGCCTCCAAGTCAGGAAGGAAGAGCATGCAAAGGGCCCTGAGATCGAGCACAACGCCCACTCGAAGGCCCGGAAGCGGGACAAGTTACCTCGTAAAGACTGAGCCGCCCACCCAGAATTGCACAGTCAACTGAAAGAGATGTTCAGTATCTTAGTTACGGTTTAGCTGCTATGATAAAACCAAAACCAAAAAGCCTCTGGCAAAAGCAAGGAAAGGGAAAAGCGCTTGTTCTGGCTCATGGGGCGAAGCACAGCCCATCACAGCAGGGAGGTCAACGCTGGAAGCAGCAGGTCATGTGACATCAAAAATCGAAAACAGAGAACAGTGAATGTCAGTGCTGGTTCGCTTGCTCCGATGCTCATCCTCTGGGTCCTGCCGGGGGAAGGGTCCCACCCTCATCAGTTAGCCTCCCCACGGGTGCCCAGAGGCCTGTCTGCCAGATGAGTCTAGATCCAGTCAATATGACATCAGGAACCACCACGATTCCTAAGACAGCCGTTCTCAGCCTTACTGATGCTTCTGTGACCCTCTAATACTGTTCCTCATGTTATGGTGACCCCCAACCATGCGATTATTGTCACTCCTACTTCATGACGATAATTTTGCTGATGTTTTAAATTATAATGCAAATATCCGGTATGCTGGATATCTGATATGTAACCACTGTCAAGTGATTCCCAAAGGGGTCGAGACCCCCAGGTTGAGAACCCCCTTCTTAAGCGCATTAGAACTGYAGGAAAGACTGTAATCAACGCTGTACCATGCAGAAGTAAATGATAATGTACATTTGGTGACTTTTCACAAAAACAAGCATGTGCATGCCACTGCTACTCAGATAAAGAAATGGGGTGYGGGTGTGGTCCTGGCCAGCCCTTCAGGGTCTTAGTATGTCGAGGAAGACAAGCCCTTCCCTCACCTAGGAGTACCCATGTTCCTAACCTCTAACAACATGCATTGTTTGCCTGTCCCTTACTTCCTACAGCTGGAATCCGAGGGACATTTACCCAGAGCACAATGATTAGCCTCCATCAATAGYTCTGGGCACAGAAGGCGGGATGCTCAGCTTTAGTAGATACAGTTAGGACTGATGTAAGGGGTAATGCCTCATGCCTAGAACCCTAACCCTCAAGACGGGAGGAGGAGGAGGAGGAGACTGAATCCCATCTCAAATGAGACAAAGAAGCACGCACACACAAAAGAGATCACCCAATAAGCCTCGGAGAGAGCTTAACCTTCAGGTCACGGGACGGTGGCTGCAGCCTCAACTCTTCTCCACACCGGCAGTTTCCTTGTTCACGTGCTCCCTGCCCCCAGCTTCTGTCTTACAACAGCCGCCACCCACCAAGCACCCCCCACCCCCTACCCCCCACCCCCGCGCCCCGGACATTATCTTGTGACTYCTTTAAGTGTATCTTTCACTTTCTGAAACCGCTGTCATGGTTTGGAGTAAACATTTTCATCATGAGCTGCCAGGCACATATTTGGTGCTCAAATGAAAACAAGAAAGAAAAACAAAAAGAAAGAAAAAAATCACTATACAATGAAGGAGTGAAGAAGGTGGACGACCGGGAAAGCCAGCTMGAGGGGGGCTGCCCCAGGCCCCCTCTTCTGGGATCTATGGCCTCTGCTCTGTGCTCTGGAGCCTGGGGAGCTAAGGTCCTTTGGAGCATCTTATTCCCAAGTGCCTGCAGCTTGGGCACTGCCCTGCCGGCTCTGTGCCTCCCTGGCTCTTGACTCCGTGCCAGAGGACAGAGCAATAACAACTCAGGTGTGAATGCCGTGTCAATGATTGACGGAGCCAGAGCTTGGCTGCACATTTCCAAGCACAGGCTGGGGATGCATCACTAATAGAGGCCCCAGAGGCCGTCTGAGTCTCCTTCCTCCAGGGAGGTAGGCACAGCCAAGTTTCTCACCATCAGTCCTTGCACATTAGAGGAGGGCAGGGCTGGGCTATGACCCAGCAAGGACTACATCCCACCTGTCCTGAGCGATGCTTCAGAATGATCACACTGCAGGTGGCGCGCAGAGCACTGTCTCCTCTTGGAACGCCTTGGAAGAATCCTGTCAAGCAGGCAGTATTCATTCTGTCCAGAATGAGCAACTGAAGCCGGCGTCTACAGCTTTGCTCAAGTGCTCACAGTCAAAGCAGCACATCTTCCTCAAAGAGTGGGCTAGCCTGCCCTCCCATGTCTCCTTTGTACTTGGGAAGTAACATCGAGAGGGAGATGGGTGAGCTGAGAAATAYGTATTGTCTTCTGTGTGTGCCTTCCTGAACTGGGCTCTTGTTCAAACTTAACAACTATTAAGAACATAACTGTTCTAAAATGAACACTTAATAATAAACATTTCTATTTATTTAATATTCAGCACAATGTAGGTTAGTGCTCAGCAAACTTAGCCCATGGGTAGGACCACTGTTTGATTTTATAAATAAAACTTTATTGGAATACAGCCATGCCTGGTCACATGGTGCATAACAGAGTGGGTAGCTGTGACAGGTTTTCTGCCTCATAAGGCTGGAATACCTAGTACATGTCCCTTTCAGGGAAGAAAAATCTTCCCTGACTTTACCGCTTACTAGCCTGAGTATTGTTTTTGTAAAAAGAAGAAGAAGAAGAAGAAGAAGAAGAAGAAGAAGAAGAAGAAGAAGAAGAAGAAGAAGAAGAAGAAAGGAAGTTCAATATTTCAGTGTATTTACTTATATGTGCCAGTGTGCAGGTGCCAGGGAGCATGTGCGAAGATCAGAGGATAGCTTCTGGAGTCCAATGTGGGCTTCAGGGATCAAACTCAGGTTGCCAGCTTGGCAGCAAGCACCTTTACCTGCTGAGCCATTTTGCCAGCCCCAGCCAGGATGCTGTGCTAGAAGTTSTTCCGCTTTGCTGTGTGCCAGCTGTAAAAACCATTGCCAGGCTGGGCTGTTGAGAAGCATAAAAGGCACCTGCAAGCCAGTGCTGGCTGCGGGGATCTGTCAGGCCCTGCGCTCTGCAAACATGGCTTCATCTTCCTAGCAGCCTGGGGTGGTAGAGATTTCACGTGCCCCATTTTAAGATCAGGAAACTGAGGCTGGACAAAAGGGATTGACTGGCTGCTCCCGAGGCGAAAGGCGTGGACTCGGTTGCAGAGGCTGGAACCCAAGGATGGAGTTTAGATCACCTTCATCTTGGTGGTGCTCTTCAAAGCAGATGGTGCTTTGTGAGTCATCTTCTCGATCAGAATGCACAGATCCCATGGGAACCCAGCTGAGGAGCAGGCTGCGGGCCCTAAGCAGTCAGGGAGGACTTCCTGGAAGAGGAGCRGGAAACCTCCTTCATGGGAGAGGTGGTCGCACAACTCATTGTCCAGGAGTCCTGAGTACCTCCTCCGCCAGCCTCACGTGGAGTGTCAAAACTACAACACGATCATCTTGTCATCTCTCAATGGAATCTGTCTCAGATGTCCTTCGCCAGCACCCGAGCTATGCCCGCAGCAGGTGTGTGTTCGCACAAAGTCCACCAGGCCTGCTTCATTCTTCCAGGTCCTCCCTGGGGCCAAGATATCACCAYGGCCCCTTGCTTGGGTTAGATGGACCCCTGTTGTTGAGGACCATTCCTCAGCATCCCTGGCAATCAGATCCCATCCCTCTCACCACATGCCCCCTCTGGCTCCGCACACTAACCCCCATCTGGACTGTTGCCCTGCTTGGTCTGTTACATAAAGTTCCCTCTAAAGCTCTTTCCTAGCCAGCCTGCCCAGTGTCTTTCCCGCCCTCTTGTGAGCATCCTGAGAACTGCAATGAGCTTGCATCCCTTGCTCCTGACATCTAATTCTTAAGCTCCTTCAGCACTATTC
>BDUI01000977.1:76946-101970 GCA_002335545.1 Apodemus speciosus
TAAGAGCATGTTCAAATCTTAACTCCCAGTATCCAAGAACATGCCCTGACTTGGAAATGGGGTCACAGCAGATTGAATAGTTAACATGAACTCACACTATAGTAAGGAGAGCCCTTGTCGCAATCTGAGTGGTGTTCCAAGAAGATAATGTGAAGAAATGAGGGAGGGACACCATCTGACAWTAAGGATCTGGGTGGGAGTGATGCAGCCACCAGCCAGGGATGCCAGGGGTTCACCGTGCTCCCCAGAAGCCAAGGCAGGGTGAGGAAGGGAATCCGGCCAGAGCCTCTGGAGAACTGAGGCCCTGATGATCACTTGATCCTGCTGTACAACCTCCAGGGGTTTTCGTTTACATAATCCACTCCATTGAGGGAGCTTCGTAAAGGCTGCCCTGGGAGAGGAGATCACTAAAGCCACTAGTGCTCCTCTGAGCTAGCCTGGAAGCAGTGGGCACAGGTCTTTTTTTTTTTTTTTTTACTGGTTTTCCATACTTGCTCCATCTCTGGGGACAGCCCTGCTCTCTGTTTCTGCTTGAGCATCTGCTGTGTCACATGAGAAGTGTCCCTATTCCTGCAGGTCTTAGCTCTGGCTAGCCATCGTGAAGTGCTGGATTCCACAGGCTTCTGAAAGAGTTGAGCTTCTGACAACAGAAGTGGCCCTTAGAGTGGCCTGAGACTGACTGTGGCTTCATGCTGACCCATGTGTACACTCTTGTGTGTTCTTTCTTTCCTGATTGTGTTATTTTGCCGTGTGTTTCTAAATACTTCTGGTAACAGTCATGTCGGGACCCTCAGGTTATGATGTCAGGTGAAATCATATATCTTTAGTTCAGAACAGAGCTTTAGGGCCAGACCCTGCTGGGTTCTCACAGTTCCTGAGACCCTCCGTGCTACTATACTTTTCTTGGCACAAGCTTCCTCATCTGTAAGATGGGACCACCTCCGATACCTTCACCAGAGGACGAGTTCAAATCATTCATTGCATGGTGTGATCAGAAAGAAGTTGATCTTATACAATAGGTATTGTGCCTGGGGCCACAGTGTTTACTACCCCCCTCTGAGTAAGCAGATAGTGTGCTAGATCTCTAACTGCCTGGCCTGAGTGAAGCCCTCAGTAGATTCTAGGGGACTCTTCTACTCAGCAGGGTGTGGCCGGCCGCTGCCTCCACAAGCCCCGCCCCTCACCTTCCGACACTCCAGCAAGCGAGGCTCCGCTACAGAAACTGCTTTATTTCCTAGCTCAATGACTTACTGTTTGAAGGAGTC
The DNA here is from genome assembly GCA_002335545.1 of Apodemus speciosus. Taxonomy (NCBI): domain Eukaryota; kingdom Metazoa; phylum Chordata; class Mammalia; order Rodentia; family Muridae; genus Apodemus; species Apodemus speciosus. Next base: position 78,212 of record BDUI01000977.1, read on the forward strand.
ACCCAGTGTTGAAATGTCCTTCCACTCTCCAGAGAGCCAGCCGGATGCCCAAGCTGGTGCCAGAGAGAAAAAGAACAAATATTTGTAGACCTGAGTTGAGTGTGTCTGTCRACTGAGGTCCTCTTGGTGGGACCTCCTCAGCATTCTTCCCAGAGTTTCATCCTCGGTGAACCTACCTGAGTTGGCCCCCAGTTGCCAGAGTGACTGTAGTAGGCTTGTCCTCAGAGCTGAGAATACATAAATGGATTTGGGCGGTTGTGTTCGGTTTGTGGGCTGTAGTCTTCTCCAGTACCTGTGTGTGGACACCTTTCACTTCCCATGCAGGCTTGAAACCGTTTTTAAACTTGGTACAGAAGCCCTCTCTTCTACTTCACACTTGGATTTTATACCTGTACAGGCGCCATGAGAAAAGAATCTTAGTTCCAATGTTAGAATYCCTCACTCCTAGGCAGGACTTGCYAGTCACCTGTATATGAACAAGTCCCAGTTGTCAGACTTCCTGTAAAYCYSGTCTCTTYAACCTTTTCTTWAGAGATCCTGGTACTCCYCCTGTTTTTGTTTTTACCAAAAGATGCCAGCAGTTTTGCACAAGATTTAAAAAGAAAAAAACACAAAGTGCTCTCCAGCTCCCTGGACATATCAGTGTCTTAGGACTTTTAGAACACAGTATCGCAAGCCAGATGACATAAAGCCGCTCTTCCACAGTTTTGGAGTGCAAAGTCTGAGTGTGAAGGGTGCTCTCCACGGAGGATAGAAAAAATATAAATATATTTATGTTGGTTATATTACTCTTCTTCTGTCATGTGGTATCTCGACTCCTCCACTTCTGTGATGAGGACACACTCTGCGTGCTAGTTTGTGAGAACGCAGCCTGGCAAAGCTGTGCTTTTCTCAGCCATGGGTAGGCAGCGTGCTAGAGATGAAACACGCTGTCGCCAGCTTTCTGCCTTCCAGCCCTGCCTACGCTCTGCGATGGCTGGAACTGGATGTCCCTGCCAGTTCAGGGTTTTTACCAGTTCAGTCCAGTCCAGTATGTTTGCTTTGATCAGGACACTAAGAATATGGGTTACATTGGAAGCTCACACATGAAAATTTGCCTTATCAGATTTTCTTTTTTAAAAAAAAAATAAGGGGGGGGGAGGAAAGCAAAAGAGAGATTTGACATTAGAATCTGAACTTGCCACACACAAAACAAAACTACATTTCTCATCTGCCCTGCATTTCAACCTCTTGTTCATCTGAAGGCCCTCAAGATGCCTGTAGTTGTAAGACTGATGGTTGTCCCCTCCATACGTGCCGATGGAGTCAGGAAACATGAGGTCCTAGAATGACCACCACAGTGTTTTAGTCTTCGTTGMACATAAAGCAGTGGCATGCTYTGCCATCAGCGCCATCTTGGATTGTCGGTACTAGATGCGTCAGCCAAGGGTGTTGAACATTTCCCAAAAGATAAATGCACCTTGCGTGCGTGCCTTCCTTAGGGTGTTGGGGTGGGCAGGATGAGAGTCAGCATGTACAGGGGGTGGGGCCTGATGTGTGACCACATTGTGCCACATCCTAGCTCCATCCTATGGAACTGTGGTCTCTTGACAAGACATTGCCTTGGTGACCTTTCGATTATGTGGGCATTTGGGGAAAACAAAACTGAGCCCAAACTTTKTTTCACATCCTTCCATCAGCAGCTGGCGCTCCGGGAACACAAACTGGACTGTTACTGGCAGGTCACTTGCTGGCATAGATTCCTCACCTGCCCTTGGCTAGCCACTTCCCATTTTGGAGCTTCTGCTTTCTTGTCTGTGAAATTGGAATGGGACAGAGTGAGAAGACATAGGAAGAACATGCGAGCACCGTGTACCTGTCAGATACTTAACAAGATGGGCTTTCCTCTCTTTTTCCAGGGTTGCATTTTGTGTTCTGTAAGAGGATGTCTCTAGGGTGGTCAGAGAATTTTAATGCAGGTTTCCACATGCTTTTGTAGGCGTCAAAGGCAGGTTGGATAATTGTTCAGATTCTAAGTTAAGGAAGGTAAACTGTTTGATTTCAAATCCTCATGGCTGTCCAGAGAGACAGGAGATGGGGCAGGAATGAGCATCTCTCCTTCTCAGAGCCATTGGCTGGAGATAGAATGACTGGACTTGTGAGACGGGGTGCCCAGGTACGTGTAGCTCAGCCCTAGGTGAGGGACCTACGTGGACGGCCGTGGTCCATCCCCAGCCCCCGCTGGACCATCTCCCACCACTTGGAAGGTGAGAAGAGCGGCTCTCCACCCGGAGCCTCTGTTCCCTCTCCTGTGGAGCTGGGACTGAAGACTCCAGGCTTTGGTTAGGGGAAAAGATGAGATGATTTGTGGAATGAAGGCTTCCAGGAGCTTAGAGAGAAAATCAGGAGGCATGTACTGGATTCGTGTCACCATGAAAAGACTAGCCTCTTAGTCACAGAACATTCTAATTTGGGCACAGTTGCTTATTATTATTGTTAATATTTATTACCATCATTATTGCTGTTGGTTATTGTTGTTGTTATTATTATTATTACTATAACAAATATTCTTGTCCTGTATCCCTGCCCATGCCCTTCTCACCCTGTTCTGGTGATGACAGGGAAATTGGACATGCTGTACTAGAACATGACCAAGATCCTCTCCGCTGTCTCTCTGGGTAGAAGCTGTCCTTTGGGACCTGTTAGGACACTTCCCGTTGAAATGCCGGCACTGTCACTCCACACTTAGCGGTGTGGAGTCACCTTATAGTCGTCCTTTAGATCAGCTCTTCACTTCAGTTTGCCTCATCCCATCTCAGGCCCCTCCCGATTTTAGCAAACTCCATTGTTCTCAGTGTGGTTCTGCCAACGAGAGAATGCTAATGAAATGGTTCGCAGTGAGGGGTGGGTTCCCGTTCCAGTGCGTCTGGAGTAAGTGTGGCCAGGTCCACCTGAGCCCTTGTCATTTGGGCAAGCTCGCAGTTGCCAGGACTTGGCTGTAACTGCAAAATACAGTCAGTGGTAAAGGGCCCGGTAATTGCTAATAAAATTTAAATGGCTACAAAATTACAGGACAGAGAAACAAAATTCTTTTTCCTGGCACATCCAGACCAGTCTTGTGGATCTGAGTTAGGCTGTGACAGTATCGTTTTTTTATTTTGTTTTTTAATTCAGACTCACTCTTTGGGCTGTGACATGGCTCATGTGCAATTGCTTAATGGATTTTTTTTAAAATCTAAAAACAGATGAGAAAAAATAATTTTACAAAGATAATGTGGTGCATTCTTATAATGCAGGCACGACTATAGAGTCTCTCATTTATTTTTTACATTATTGAAACTATATGCAATGTGCTGCGATTGCATGCAACCGCCACTGCCCTCTCTCGCCCCTCTGTCTTACTGACTCCCTTCTTTGCCGCAAGCCCCCTCCTACCCTCATGTGTGCACTTTCCTTTCTCTCCCAGAGACAGTGTCCGAGTCTGGCACCTACAGAACTGATCAAATCCTCTGGCTAGACTGACATGGTGGCCCGTATCTTTAATCCTGGCACTTGGAGGCAGAGACAGGGGAATCTCTGTGAGTTCAGGGCCAGCCTGGTCCACATAGTGAGTTTCAGGTCAACAAGAGCTACATACGGGAGACCCTATCTTTAAAACAAATCGTCTATGATTAGGGAAATTACAGACCCTAATAGACACGCCAAATAGACAAGTAGTTAAAACTGCCTTCTAAGTATTTATGCTTTTGATGATAGACTGTTGCATCTCTTATCCTTCATCAATGAAGCTTCTTTCTACCAAGGGCCAAGGTCAGAGTGGGAACCCATAACTGGCCAAAGTAATGATAACAGGCTTTGCTCCAAATGGGGAATCTGTGTCATCCATTCTAAACCCAGCGGATGCCACGGAAGAGAGGCAGGTAGGGCTGTGGGAACCACAGGATGAGGAGTGTGGCGAGTGCTGTCTTCTGGGTATGACATGACCATTGCCCAGGGGCACATAGCAGCCGTGACTTCCTTCGTGGGGTTGGGGGTGGGGATGGACCTAGTGTTTTGTGGTGTAGTTCTTAATTTTCCCGTGGGGTGGGCTGGGCTGGGAAGGATGGAAGTGAGGCACCGTGAGGTCAAAGGCAAACTGTGAACCCCTCTTTAGAAAGCAGCTCAGTACCTYGTGACTCTTGATGTACTCCCATAAAATCACAGCAGTCTTAAGTGTAAAAGTCTGTCGTGCGGTGTGGAGGGAAGGGACGGAAACAGGGGACACACGTATTTCATGTGCAGCAGGAACAGCAGAGCTTCAGATCAATTCCGAATTAAAACACAGAGTCTGCCTTCCCCGGAGCAAGACATTTGCATGTGCTTGAGATGCTTATTTCTGCCGCCCAGGCCTTTATTTTGGGAGGATGAGGGTAGGGATGCAGACAGGCAATGTTCCAGATTTAGCCTGGGCTTGAAGTACACAGGATCGGAAGCCTGGCTTGGCTTCTACTGTCGCTTGGTAATTGGAAGGGCTCTTTGCCTCTTCTTTGGGGTCAGGTGACACAGCCTAGGAAGTTTCCTGAGCTCCCAAAGAAGGTGGGGGCAAATAGACCCTCCTGCTTGTCTCCTTCCAAGGCATTGGGAGAGAGGTGTTTGGAGCGCACACTGATGGGGCGTGGATGATTGGGCCGAGGGGGACTCTGATCTGCCAGTCACTTTGGACATCCGAGCACTTAGGTCAGTGTCTTAGTTATTCTTCCGGTTTCTGTGATGAAATACACTGAGAAAAGTAACTTAAGGGAGAAAGGGTTTACTTGACTCACAGTTTCTGGGGGATGTAATCCATCATTGTGGGAAAGCCAAGATAGCTGCAGCAGGGGTGGTGGCGGCAGGAAGCTGGTTTGTTGCTTTGCCTCATATTCAGGAAGCGGAGTGTGACTAAGCAGTAGGACTATACAGCTTTAAGGTTGTCCCCCAGTGACACTGTTCACCTAGGAAGGCTCCACTCTGTAAGGGACGGTCTCACAACCCTCCTGAATAGCATCACCAGCTGGGAAGCAAGTGCTCAAAATTGTAAGCCCACAGGGACAGTTCACATTCAGACCACAGCGGCCGTGAGAGATGAGCCAGGAGCTGGCTCTCCTGAGCTGCGAATGCCTGCAGTCATTGCTCTACTCTGTGGCCTTAGATCTCAGCCCAACGCTGTGTTCTTGAGCCCCGGGCACTGCTGCCCCAGGCTGCTCACGAGACAAGTTCATGCAGCCGTGGCCTGCAAGGTAGTGAGCAGAGCTGCCAGATGTGAGAGTTCTTGAGGCAGAACTTTCTAGGCTCTGTCACTTGGTGTCCCTCATTCAATCCCAAAGCAGGATTGCTTCAAGTACCCGGAAAGCAGGCCCCTGGCCAGCCTGATGTTGCAAGGGTTCAGGAGGGGACTTCGCTGCCGCTCTGTGTTTCTATACAGTACTGCAGTGTAGTAATGGGTGCTGTGATTCAAGGCCTGGATGTTGTGTCTCCACCCCTTCTGCCCTTGAACCCACCCGGAGCCTTTCATGAGGTGGGTGTGGAGGTGGAACTCGGCTTTCTCTGCTTCGTCACTCGGTCTTCACAGTGTGTTRGCCCTTACTCCATGAGGCTGCTCTTCCCGTCAGCAGGCGTAGTGTAAACATTGATTCCCCACAACTCTGAAGATCAAGAAGGCTAGTCGTGTCTGAGTATCTTAGACTTGGTGTCTGGTGAGGCCCCACTTCCTGGCTTATTGTATAGTTCCATTTCTTGCCATGCCACACGATGGGACAGATGACCCTGTTCCTCTGTCCTCTCTCAGAAGGGCATCAATTGTGCTCATAAATCAAGGCTTTTCCCTGATCACCCAATGAGCCTATCAACATGAAAGATATGGAAGGGACACCAGCGTAGCATCCCTTCTCAGGTGAGTGGCATCTCAGTGACGACGTGATTCGATCTATCCTAAAGGAGCGCTAAGGTGACACGATGGTGACCACACGTGGCTTAGCTCTTGCTTCTGCCTTCAAGGTTCCTTTATTCCCACTATCGTTCACAGCTCATGATCATGCTGAGGTTAGGCTCAAGGGTCCGGGTTTTGTGATCATGCCAACAGTCTTGGTCTTTACTAGCCAGGGCGCTGGTTCTGGAGGTGGCTCGGCGAGAACCTCTTCRGATGTTCAACTTCGAGGAAGTGTTTTGAGCAGTGTTGATGATACGATACAGATGTTGCCACTGCAGACATCAGGATGCTTTTGGTGTTCAAGAAATATCCTGGGTTGGCAGCAGACGGGAAAACCATCAGACTGTGGAGTGAGCTGGGCATTTATGGAAAGAGAGGAGGAAGAGGAAGAGTGAGGAAGAAGGATCTGGTAGCCAGGAAGCAGCGTGGATGGCAGTGTAGGTTTGAGGATGGCTTGCCCAGCTCTGAGGGGAAGTCCTGGCTCCACAGATACCATCGCAAGAGCCCAGGCCTCCCAGAGAAGCTCTTTAGCGTGAGCACCCCTCCCCGCGCTTGGAAGACACTAATCTCACTGCAAGGGCTCCACCCTCAACATGTAACCGCCTCCTAGAGGACACACTCAGTGCCCCTGTGTCAAGGTCAAGGTTTCCACACACAAATCTGAGGGAAACACAAGGAATTTCCTGGGAAGAAAGAGCAGAATAAAGCCCAAAGGATTAAAAAGTATTCTGCATGTTTAGCTTTGCATCAAGTCATTTCTAAGGGTAAGGGAAGGGTTTCATGTGGTTATTTAAGTTGCTAAGTTGATGGTATACGACCTGGAGCTGCCAAGGGAAGGGTGTGTCTGTGTGGGTGTGTCTGTGTGGGTGTGTCTGTGTGGGTGTGTCTGTGTGGGTGTGTCTGTGTGGGTGTGTCTGTGTGGGTGTGTCTGTGTGGCTGGTGGTCAGGAGTGGGGGCCGTAGAGGCCCCAGGAGAGAACCAAATGATCTTTGACTATTTTCTTCTGTGTGACCTTGAGCAAGCCATTGAACCTCTCTGTACCTCAATAACCACCACATCTGACACCTGAGATATGAGTAGTTCTTACATCGGTGGCTTCTGAAAACTGACTGCTCTTAGCACAGCGCCTGTCACTCAGCCAGCCTTCAATAATGCCTGTTGCGATTCCCCGTCATTACCTCATACTTCGACTCCCCTAAAAAGTTGTCACGGAAAAACAGCTTCAGATGCTTGCCGATTGTCACCTGACAGCCATCTCACTAACCACAGTGCCGTGACTAATACGGCTTGTGGAAGAATGCAAGAATATTGTAGGTTTGTCTTGACAGTTCAGCATCAAGCTATTCGGTGTGATGTCACCGAAAAATAAAATAGAATAAGAAAAATAAAAGTTCTCATTGAGTTTGTTCCTGAATAACAGTGAGAGAAAGTCTATCCCGTTTACCACCTGGGGCTAGCAGCTGTTAGGAACAGCCCCCAGCCTGCCTGTGCTTGGCAGGACACCTGACTGGCTTGTTATTATAGACACAGGAATGACTCAAAGCCTGCTTGAAGGAAATCTCTAAAACAGGACTCCTAGAAATCTGCATATAACCCAGCAGACCAGGGAGCCAGGGGCGCTGCTGTGTGCCGCCCCCAGGTGTCAAGGGAGACTCGGTCTTGATGAATGAGGTCATCGCTCGGACAAACCTTGCATCTTTCGATATGCAGGTAGAAGGGGTGCTCAGCGCACTGTCATTCTCTCAGGTGCAGGCAGCTGAGTGGCATCTCTGTCAGGATGTGCCTTCAGAAGCTGTCCACCCTGAAGAGAAGTGCTAAGGACCTGACGCTGACCACACCCGTCAGGCCTGGCTCTTCATTTTGCTTTTAACGTCCCTTCCTGCATGTTCTCCCCTAAAGACACCAGGTGGGCCCCTGTGACTCTTGTGTGAGAAAATGACTTCATGTGGCCAGAAATGAAGCAAGAGCTGCCGGGACTCTGGAAAGTTAAAGTAGTCAAAGCGACAAGGTTATGCTGCAGGGACAGTGGGGATCTCTGGGAGGAGGGACCAGAGCTTGTTGTTACTCACTAACGTACTATTTTTCATGGGAGGTGGTGCGTGTGTGTGAGTGTGCCCAAGGCTGGCACAGGCTACCCTGGGGTTGTTGCTGTTTCTTTATATACACTACTCAGGTTTGAATTTCTCTCTGCCCCAGTTTCCTCATCTGTGAAATGGGGAAAGAGTGAAATAGACTCTCCCCAATATTCACTATTTTTCTCAGCTCTGTGACTGAAGCCACATGAAGAGGAAGGGTTGGTTTTTGGCTTATAGCTTGAGGGGATGCAGACCATCATGGCGGGAGAGAGGTGGCCGGTCTCACGCTGCATCTGCAGTCAGGAAGGAGGGAAGGGAAAAGGAAGGGGTGGGAGAAGAAGAGAGAGGGGCCCTTCCAGGACCGTCACAGCTGGTGGGCCACATGAGCCTATGTGGGACATTTCTGGTAGAGCTTAAATACAGTTATACCTGTTAAATAGGCTGCTCTACCACGAAGTCTCATGGCCCTCAGCCTTGTCTCTTGAGGGGTATCAGCCGTCATTATTAATAATTCCATCATCATCATCTTCAAGGAAATGCAGCTGGTCATCTTCGTCTGCGAAGAAATGAAAGCACAAAGGGGCAAGCTGCCCAGGTCTCAGCCGTGCAGCCGAGAGTGGTCAGGATGAAGGGTGTGTGGTGTGGTGTGTGTGTGCGTGTGCGTGTGCGTGTGCGTGTGCGTGTGCGTGTGCGTGTGTGTGTGTGTGTGTATGTGTGAGGGGGTGCGGGGGTCAGCCTCCCTGGTGGGGCTGTATCGACAATTCCTGTCATTGCTTTTCAGACTGGGCCTCTGGGGTGCCAAGGGTGAGTGCCACCGAGGAGAGGGGGACCACAGAACAGCAGGGGTTTGGGGTTTGGACCCTTTTCCTGCTTCAAGCAAAACAGCTTCTTGTCTATTTAAAAAAATGAGTAGGCTTCGCACACTTCTTTGTTTCCACTGAGGGTTCTGTGGTAAACAGATCCAAGGATGAATTCTTGCTGGACTCCCTAAGCAGCCTTTTGTTCTCTCTTTAAAGTCTTCCTAACTCCTGGGATTCCAAAGACCACGCCAGGATTGTTTCTTTCTGGAACAGAGCTCAGGCCCAACACGCGGAGCACAGGCGTACTCAGACATTTGTTCCTGATAAGGAGCCCAGATCTGCTTTCAGAGTCGCAGTGCTGCGGCAGTGCTGATGAGTTACCTGTTAGCAGAAACGTCTCGGCTCCTGACTGCTTCAGGTCCCACTTCGCTCCGATCTGGCAGTGTGGCTGGGTCAGTGTCTCCACTCGTGGCGGGACATGGGAAGCTGTTGACACCATGCATGACACAGTGCGCGTGGCCATCAGCCTTAGGAGCTCTCGTGCCAGTGTTTTGACAATCAGGAACTAGTGGACAGCTACAGGATCCTCTTCACGGGACAGGAAGAGGTGATCTCAGACAGGCCCATCCTTGGTACAGATGGTTTGTGGGTATCATTAAGATCTCTCTTCAAGGCTTGGAGTATGAAGTCTGCCAATGAAACGCTTGCTGGGCAACCTTAACCACTGAGCATACATGTAAAGTTAGGATAACCTGTTGATAGACTCTAGGTTCAGGGGGTGGGGGAGCTATCTTAAAAGGCCTGATGTTGAGCTCTGCTCTGTGTGATGCTCATACACACATGCACATGCATCACACACACACACACACACACACACACACGTGCGCGCGCACCACTCCCCCAAACAACCTTCCTGGTGCAGGGCTGGGTGTGTCTCTTTAGTACTCTGGGCACCGCCCAAGCTTGCAGTATTAGGTGGCTATGCCTTTCACAATTCAAGAGGCTTCCAGGAGGAGCTGGGACTCTTCACGGTGAATCATTTCATCATTAAAACTTAAATCCACTTAGACAGTGAAGGACCAGGTTCTTGCAGGATCCCTCAGCTTCGTGCTCTGCCCTTCACACACACACCCTGGCTCCCACAAGGCGTGCTTGAGAAGAAAACATAGCTGTGCATTGAATAATCGTGCTGCTGCGATGCAAACCTCACCTTGGCACATGCGAACAACGGAGAAAATAATGCATACGTGGAGCCCACTTTCCTCGGGCTCTCTAGTTAATATCCCTTGGTCTTGTGCCAGCCTCTCCCTCGACTTCTGCATTTCAGAAGTATTTTGTTTTCCGTTGCAGACAGGAGGAGTACAAAGGCAGATGGTGTCATCACTTAATTTGTTAATTCTGCCAGACTTTCTTCTCCTGCCAATCAGCAGTCATCCTTACGGTCTCATGTTTAAGGACAGCCTTGAGGAAAATTACAGAGGAGCAGTGTCCTGTTTACCCTGCGAATGAATGCAGAGGGCTTGAGTAAAATCGGAACAAAACAAACAATTTAAAAGCAGCACAGTGGTTCAGAGCAATTCTAGGGTGGGCAGCGTGCTGCAGAGGGGCGGCAGGGGTGCCCGCGGCTCGCTGCTTTTGACCCTGCCTAGAACCTAGTACGGGGTGTTCCTTTCTGAGCCTTCCTTCCTGCTAAGTAGAAACATGCCCTCCAGCACCTTCCCAGGAATACTGATTATTTACAGGATTGACATCGTGCAGTTCTTTGAATTCTCTCCTGGCCTAAGTACAGAACTGTGTAAAACAGCCACAGGAACTGCGGTGAAGGAATGCAGACCACATGCGGGCCACGGCTGGGGCCGCATCAGAGTCGGTAGACGCTTGCCTTGCAGATGTGAGGATGTGAGTTCAGTTCCCTGGAGCCCTTGTTTTTTGTTTTGTTTTGTTTTGTTTTGTTTTGTTTTGTTGAGTCTCCTTTGAGAGGGAGAGGGAGAGGGACAGAGACAGACAGAGATAGAGAGAGAAACAGAGAGACACACAGAGAGAGACCCTGGTGTGGTAATCCTAGCACTAGAGAGATGGTGTCTTAATTAGTGTTTTATTGCTGTGAACGACACCATGACCAAGGCAACTCTTATAAAGGCAACAGTTAATTGGGGCTGGCTTACAGAATCAGAGAGAGGTTCAGTCCATTGTCATCAAGGCGGGAACATGGCAGCATCCAGGCAGGCATGATGCAGGAGGAGGTTAGAGTTCTACCTCTTCATCAGAAGGTGTCAGGAAGACTACTGGCTTCCCAGCAGCTAAGAAGAGGGTCTTAAAGCCCACGCCACAGCGACACACCCATTCCAACAAGGCCACACCTTCTAATCGTGCCATTCCCTGGGCTGAGCATATACGAACCAGCACAGATGGTAGTTGAGTGGATCTCTGTGATGTTCTAGCCAGCTGTCTTAGACGACTTCGCAAGCTCCAGGACAGTGAGAGACCCTTAAAACAAACAAAACCAAGGTGACCAACACTTCAAAGATAATAGCCGAGGTTATCTCCTGGCCTCTGCACATGTGTGCACACCTACCAACACATGCATGCACTTGCACATGCATGGACACTTATACACACGCACACAGAATATGGGCCTGGTGTTCATGCTTGTAATTCCAGCACTCCAGATGCCGAGGCAGGAGAATTGCAAGTTAGAGGCTAGCCTGGGTTACATACCAAGTTCCAGACGACATTGGGCTCCTAGGTGAGACCCTGTCTTAAAAGACAATCAAAACCCAAACAAACTAATGTGGATAGGTGGTTGGGTGGACGGTTATGTTGATGAATGAACGAGTCAGTGCATGGGTTGATGAGTGGATGGGTCTATCTCCAAACCCTTGGTGGGATGGATGGATGGATGATGGATGGATTAACTGGTTGGTGAATGGGTTAATGCATGTGTAGGTAGATTAATGGATAGATCTGTCTTGGTACATAAAAAGAGGGATACACCACTCTATAGCCATTCCTTTGGAGAAACCTTTCTCCCCTCTCTTCCCTGACAGGGTAGATATTCTTTTCTCCAGATCACATAGAACTGTATTTTGCTCCCTGTGACTTGAATCATCAGGTGCAGTAAAGGCCCATGAGTGTTCACTTTCAAGGGCTTTAGAAGTTTTAGGACAGCCAGCAAAGGGCCTGAGTGCATCTTGCTCAGTTTTCCCAGCCACAAGCACAGTGAGCCCCTGGCACACAGGAGATGCACAGCAGATATTTGCTGAGTGAATCCATGGAGGAAGAAAGACTGGAAATGCACGGACAACTTGTACTCCTCTCTCATGGCTGCTTTCTTGACTAAGTTTTTCCTAACAAGTAGCCAGATCAGGTTGTTGAAAAGCAGTAGGGTTCCTTCCACCTGCAGCATGCACACACATAGACACACACAGAAACACAACCACATGTAGAGACACACAAAGACACAGAGAGAGAGAGAGACAGGCAGGCTGAGGGACAGACAGACAGACAGATACCTTCCACTCCCCCTCCCCCCACGATACCTCTCAAGACTTTTCAAAGGACCACTTGATTGTTTGCTTTAACAGCCTGTCTTCACACTGTCTCCCTCTACTGCTTCATCCCTAATTCTCCCTGTTAAYTAACCATTCTTCTCAAAGTTTAGATCTCAACGCATGTGAACTCTGGGACACCCTTCCCTGATCAGCGTTTGAGGATACCTATTATCCTCTGTCATTAAATCCTAAGGTTTTGCTTAGATTTAAAGACAGGGACAGAGAGACTAATGAGGGGCTTTTGTGCCTAAGAACAGCAGAGACCTGGCAGCTTCCATGGCTTTTGTATTTAATTCCAAGAATGTAGGGGTACTCGCAGCGATTTCATAGCTTCGGGGGAGTGACAGACAGCTCACCCAGCTGGAAAGATGCGGCCCTACTCAGCTGTGCTATGGCCCAGGCAGCCGAGGTGCTCATATGCAGGGAGAACTGCAAACCCTAAAAGACCCCCCTCCCCGTGGTTGTTACTGTTACTTTTGCACGGTTGTTACTGTTTTTTGCTGTGGGTGAAGGCTCTAGCTCTCTAGGTCCTACTTTCCTCCACTTTAAAGGGACTTGGTCATCCCTAAGCACCAGATACCTGTGATCGTCCGTGTGGGAAGACAGAACGGTTTGCTGCAACACAAGCACACGTGTGGGAATGGATCTTGAATTGGATTTACATATGCAAAAAGAYTGGACCCTAAGTGAGCATAGCATACAGAGGCACCCTGGGGTTAGAGTGCCTCCTGGGAATATCGCTGAAACTTTGTACAGCAACCACACTTCTCTGCATGACCGATATCATAAAGAATTCTGATTACCACATGAAATCCCACAGACACACCCTTTGTATAGGATTGAAGCTTACAGGAAAGATGGAGCCAAGATGTGAATACAGACATTCCAGAGTGAACCTAAACCACTGTTATGCTGCCCCCTGCAGGTCGGTGTGTGGCAAAACCTTAGGATTTCAMGACAGGATAATAGGTATCCTCAAAGGCTGATCAGGGAGGGGCRTCCCAGAGTTCACATCCATTGAGATCTAAACTTTGAGAAGAATGGTTARTTAACAGGGAGGAAGTAGGGATGAAGCAGTAGAGGGAGACAGTGTGAAGGCAGTGAGGAGGTTTTGAGGATCCCTAGAGATTAGAAGCAAAACCCCGTGCAACATCTGTGTGTGTGTGTGTGTGTGTGTGTGTGTGTGAGAGAGAGAGAGAGAGAGAGAGAGAGAGANACAAACACAGCAGGAGCATCTCTGGGCTCTGGGCACTAAAGATGTCTGGCAGATCCCTAGGACCACTGACCTCAGYTCCCAAACCCTCCCTGAAATGATCCCAGGTGTCTCCAGCTTTGTAAGTCTTCAGAAGCKGGAGTYGGGGTAGGGCTCTGTAAATTGAAGATTCTAGTTCAGTAGGCCTGGGGCAAGGCTGACTGTGCGATAGCAACCAGATGGTTGCTGATGCTGCAGGTCTGGGGTCTGCGTGCCTCAGGCCTCAAGTCTGTGCTTCCCGGGAGGCTATGCTGGCTGCAGCATCAGAATAATCTCAGGCCTTCCATTAGCAGTGAGTCTCCGATGAAGCTTAAGAAGTTTCTCTACCATGTTGACAAACACTGCCCTGTTCCTTGCTTTCTGATAGTTGAGGTTCCTCGTGGACTGAAGACAGGACACACAAGATTAGCTCACAGGYCGAGGTGGGGATAGGAGTTTGTGTCCTATTTCCCTGGATGAGTCCGCTCCATGCTCGGACTTGGACTTTCTTGCTGCAATTGCTTCTTCACATCCTCTTGTCTCTCCCCTGGGCTCAGCKTCTGCCTGCTCTACTCTTTTCTCCTTTGCTGCACTTGAGTATGTGCTTCTGATACCCCATATCCTGGCTTTTGCATCTGTCTCAGTAATAGATTTGCTGCACAAATCCCCAGGAATCTGCTGTTAAATTGGGCAGACRTTGACTTCTTTAGGCGTCCTTCAAGCAGACTGGGCGAGGTCTACCACGCCGTCCCTCCATGGCTGGCTGGGGTGGCCAGCCCTCTTTCTTGTTTGCCCTTCTTCCTTCTGAGGCCCTTTCCCTGGGTCATTGTTCTTCTGGGAGGGGCTCAACCTTTCCATATAGCACATTCTGTCGGGGCGATGCCCTCCTTTCCTATACGCTATTGATGCTGCAGGAGGCTCCATACCCCCGTCTGATCCAGTCACTGCCCTCACATGAGCCATGGAGGCAGCAGAGTGGGTGTGAGCCCTGCAGCCAGGCAGCCTGGAGCACATGCCGGCCCTGCCACTTGTCAACGAAGACATCCTGTATGCACCACTGAACTTCTCTYGACTAYAGTTTTGAATGTGGTGGAGTGGATGCAGCGCCGTCCTGCCTAGAGACGAGTGGRTGCAGTGCCTCGCTGATGCAGTGCCGYCCTGGTTAGTTTTTATTCTCAAATTGATACAACCTAGAGTCGCCYRGGATGGGGGGAATCTCAAMAGAAGAATTACCTCCGTCAGATAAACCTGTGGCTATCTGTGTCGGCCACTGTCTCGACTGATGGTTGAAGACCAACATTGAGGGCCCAGCCCATTGTGGGCGGTACCATCCCTCAGCAGGTCAACCTGGCGCTGCATAAGAAAGCTAGCTAAGCGTAATCCAGTGAGTTAGCCTGTAAGCAGCAGTCCTCCATGGAGTCTGCTTCAGTTTCTGCTTAAGTTCCCTATCCGACTTCCCTCCGTGACGGATAAGTTTTGCTTTATCATTGAGACAGAGGATGAAACTGGAACAAGTCTTTAGCTGSGAAGTTTCCATTCTCAAGGTGGATGCCTGCTGAGCTCTCCATGAATGTCTGCCTTGATTTTTCTTTAATTATCGGTAATGACGAATTGAAGTAACAGCAATTTCGATGCTCCCAGATCACAGTAGAATCAATCCAGTGAGGGTTGGAAGTGCCTAAAAAACATCCTTGTCTGGCCCTGTGTTTCCCACTGGCTGCACATCCCTCTCCTACTCCACCTTTCTGCCCTGCCCCACAGCCCTTTACTTACGTCCAGTCCTCTGCGACAGTGCCTTTCCGACAGTGCCTTTCCGCCATAGCCAGGGGTCCCTATCAAGGGCCTTGCCCATGCTTCCTACAAGAGCAGAGGAACTCCCTTCCTGTTCCTGCTCATTCTCAGGGGCCTTTGCAAAGCACACACACACATCTCTCTGTACGAAATGTGCATGATTGTTTCCTTGATGTGGCATGCTTTGGAAGTTAGGCTGGTGTCCCTGGTACAGCTGGGACTCGCTGTGTGACTGGAGGAACGGTGGATTGGCGCTGGAATTCAGAAGCTGATCTAYAGGTGCACAGGGCCAGCCTGTGCTTGAGATAATCTTGCCTTTTTGTTACATTTGAGAACTTAGGAATGACCCTTGAGTCCTCTCTCCTCCTACCATCTCTCTGCTTCACTAGTTCAGCAGCAAGAACAGCCAGCACTGCTGCTAAAGCAGTGGGTTTCAGCCGGGCGCGATGCGGACATCTCACAGTGCTGGAGATGGCTTGGATGAGCACTGCTAGGGCTCAAGAGAGTGAGTGGGTAGGTGCTTAGAGGGCTGTAAGATCCCACAGCTCATGGAGCAGCCCCTGCACAGCCAAGAGTCACCCATCCCCACTGGGCTGAGGTGAGGAACCTGCCCTGAAGATTCAGAGGCCACCCAGAGCTGTCCATCTGTGTTCGTTGCTTTTCTCATGTATGTGACCAGATACCTGTCAAAGGGTAATGCGTGGGGGAGGGGAAGTTTGGTTCATGGTTGGGGAGGGGATAGTCTATCACATCAGGGAAGGCATGGCGACAGGAATGTGAGGTCACCAGTAGGTCACACTGCATCTGAAGTGAGCAAGCAGAGAGAGTTGACAATAGTGCTTCATGCTTGTTCCTCCTTTCCTTTAAACGACCTAAGCCAACCCATGGGATGGCTCCACCCATGTTCAGGGAGCATCTTCCCTCCTCAGTTATCCTGCTTGGGACTGTCCTCACAGACATACACATTTAATTTTTTCAAATCCTATTTTTTTCCGAGACAGGGTTTCTCTGTGTAGCCCTAGCTGTCCTGGAACTCACTCTGTAGACCAGGCCAGCCTTGAACTCAGAAATCCGCCTGCCTCTGCCTCCCAAGTGCTGGGATTAAAGGCGTGTGCCACCACCGCCCACCTTCAAATCCTGTTTTTAATGATGGTTCTTAAATGCTTTAGCCTCCCCGTAGCCCACCACCCACCAGAGTTAGTGGGAAAGAAAGGATACAGGGAAAGTGGTCCTGTTTAGAAATGTTTTTTTGGAGCAACTCCTGTCTGGGTTGTCTGGAAATCGGCAGTTCAATTCATAGGTTAGCAACGGCAGCTTGATCCACTGGCAAATACTTCATGGATACACCAGCTGTCAAGATTGGTAGAGTTGGGACAGCAAGCACGAATCAGCAGTGGTAGCACTGCCTAGCAGAGACAGCCGGGCCTCAGCCTCAGCAGAAGTTCCCAGGAGGGACCAGGAGGGAGGTCAGAAGTTTTCAGCTGTGCCTCTCAGCGAAGGCCAGCGAAGATGAGCGACCAAGGAGGGCTGCACAGCTAGGTCTGTAAGCGAGCCCAGCTCAGCCCCTCACAGTCAGTCACATTCYGGTTATACGGCCTCCAAACGTCACCTGTCCTYCACGGGCCTTACCTCAGCACAGGAGATTTGTCTCAACTGACATCACTGTGTCAACCAGTCTGAGTCCACGGAAGTGGCAAAAAAGACACAGCATGCTACCAGAAGATTTTTGTTACGTTTCTCTCTGTGGAGTCCTGAAAATGGAGCTCAGCTACACAGTGTAAGGCAGACCAATACATGTGTGTTGTTAGCAAAGAATCCTTCATCACCCGTCTTTTCACATGCTTGCTTTAGCAGAACATCCTTTCTCCTGTGTCTGCTTCAGGGAAACATTCCTTCACCAGTCTGTCTTAGCATTCCACCTGTGTCCACTTCAGGAAAACACTCCATCACGTGTTTGCCCCAACAAAACACCACACAACACAACTGACTCTCCAAAGAACCCTTTAAGTTTCCACTTCAGGTGCGTCTCCTGTCCTCACTTGTCTGGCTTATTTATGTCTTTTAACTTTTACGGGTCACACTGTAATGGCTTCTGCCTCAGATGTTCCTGTCCTTATCCAAAGTAGCATCACAGCCATGTTACATGGTGTTACAACACCTCATAGCACTCAGCACTGGGTCTGCTTGCTTTGCCTGCCTGCCTTCCTGCCTCCCTCCCTCCCTCCCTCCCTCCCTCCTTCCCTCCCTCCTGTTCTTTCCAACTTCTGTGAAAGGTCCCTGAGAGTAAGTCCTCTCTTGCCCTGTCCACAATGCTTAGAACCATGCCCAGCACAGAGCCATCAAAGTACAGGGAGGGAAGTGTGGGAAATATTAATAGCTTATACCCATGGTGGAGTCTGGGACTTACACTCCATAATCKACTTAGATTTAGTCTCCACGATATGGTTATGGAGAGGGAGTGCTAGGATGCCAGGTTCATTGTCTTCATGTGCAGCTGAGGAGACCCAGGGGCTGGAGTTATGATCTTGTAGAAGACCATGGGGTAGAAGGTAGCGGAGCTGAGATTTGAACTTAAATGTAGGGACCCCAGAGTTGGTTGAGGAATTTAGTGCGGATTGTGAATTTTGAGGCCTTACCTATGTTTTCTGAGTGGGCCCATGGCAGAGAACCTTTTACTGAGTGGGATTCGGTTGGATCTGAGTTCAGGGAATGTTGAGGTTATGGAGGAGTACCAATAGTCTCTTAATTCATGGAATGTTAGGATTTAAGGCTATGGCTTTGTCCGCTCCTTCCTCACCACTGACCATGTTTTCTTCGTCATTTTAACCACTTGGACAACCCAGGCCAAAAACTGATCCCAAATGGGAGTAACTTCACAGCAGAACATTTTGTCTATCTCCTTTGCTTCTGCTTCTCCATAGCATCAATTTTTCCTTATTTTTTTTAACAGCTTTGTTTTTCTAAACCAACTTAAAAGATTTATGAGAACACAATATGAATTTAGAAGAAATAAATATATATGTAAATTGTGTCCCTGGGCAAATTATTAATCTGTGTCGATAGCCTCTGTGTGATGTTGGTAATGGTTCTCACCCCTTCCTGCTTTGGGGCCATGTAAATGGGGAAAGGCAGGAAGAGCGTCTNCACGGGCCTTACCTCAGCACAGGAGATTTGTCTCAACTGACATCACTGTGTCAACCAGTCTGAGTCCACGGAAGTGGCAAAAAAGACACAGCATGCTACCAGAAGATTTTTGTTACGTTTCTCTCTGTGGAGTCCTGAAAATGGAGCTCAGCTACACAGTGTAAGGCAGACCAATACATGTGTGTTGTTAGCAAAGAATCCTTCATCACCCGTCTTTTCACATGCTTGCTTTAGCAGAACATCCTTTCTCCTGTGTCTGCTTCAGGGAAACATTCCTTCACCAGTCTGTCTTAGCATTCCACCTGTGTCCACTTCAGGAAAACACTCCATCACGTGTTTGCCCCAACAAAACACCACACAACACAACTGACTCTCCAAAGAACCCTTTAAGTTTCCACTTCAGGTGCGTCTCCTGTCCTCACTTGTCTGGCTTATTTATGTCTTTTAACTTTTACGGGTCACACTGTAATGGCTTCTGCCTCAGATGTTCCTGTCCTTATCCAAAGTAGCATCACAGCCATGTTACATGGTGTTACAACACCTCATAGCACTCAGCACTGGGTCTGCTTGCTTTGCCTGCCTGCCTTCCTGCCTCCCTCCCTCCCTCCCTCCCTCCCTCCTTCCCTCCCTCCTGTTCTTTCCAACTTCTGTGAAAGGTCCCTGAGAGTAAGTCCTCTCTTGCCCTGTCCACAATGCTTAGAACCATGCCCAGCACAGAGCCATCAAAGTACAGGGAGGGAAGTGTGGGAAATATTAATAGCTTATACCCATGGTGGAGTCTGGGACTTACACTCCATAATCKACTTAGATTTAGTCTCCACGATATGGTTATGGAGAGGGAGTGCTAGGATGCCAGGTTCATTGTCTTCATGTGCAGCTGAGGAGACCCAGGGGCTGGAGTTATGATCTTGTAGAAGACCATGGGGTAGAAGGTAGCGGAGCTGAGATTTGAACTTAAATGTAGGGACCCCAGAGTTGGTTGAGGAATTTAGTGCGGATTGTGAATTTTGAGGCCTTACCTATGTTTTCTGAGTGGGCCCATGGCAGAGAACCTTTTACTGAGTGGGATTCGGTTGGATCTGAGTTCAGGGAATGTTGAGGTTATGGAGGAGTACCAATAGTCTCTTAATTCATGGAATGTTAGGATTTAAGGCTATGGCTTTGTCCGCTCCTTCCTCACCACTGACCATGTTTTCTTCGTCATTTTAACCACTTGGACAACCCAGGCCAAAAACTGATCCCAAATGGGAGTAACTTCACAGCAGAACATTTTGTCTATCTCCTTTGCTTCTGCTTCTCCATAGCATCAATTTTTCCTTATTTTTTTTAACAGCTTTGTTTTTCTAAACCAACTTAAAAGATTTATGAGAACACAATATGAATTTAGAAGAAATAAATATATATGTAAATTGTGTCCCTGGGCAAATTATTAATCTGTGTCGATAGCCTCTGTGTGATGTTGGTAATGGTTCTCACCCCTTCCTGCTTTGGGGCCATGTAAATGGGGAAAGGCAGGAAGAGCGTCTATAAAATGCTAGAGAAGCATTTAACAGGCGTTAGTGCCTTTTCTTCTCTGCCTACAGTGCGGACGAGAGAACGCTGGCACCTGTGCTTCGGCTAGCGAATGCTGGAGGGTAACTTAACCATACCTTGCGGAGTCACTCCTATACATCACTGACACCAGAGAGGTCCAGGACAAAAGCCTGTGACTGGCTGTCATCTTGATTTTAAGTTGTAGTATAATATTAGATTTTGAAAGTAGAAAGGACTCCACGGCTGTTTGGCAGAGGTAGACTTAGCCACAGAGCCCAGCCTGACAAATAGAAAGCATTTCATGCAAGAAAATGAATTAGACCAACAAAAACTTTACGTTACTATGGCAACTGGGTACTTGGCCAGTCCCTCTTTAGCTTGATTATAATGCAGCAGTGAGAAATGTCAACTGTTACGTCTCAATTGCTTATTAGCTCATAAAATGTCCCAGTTCACATACTAATTGTTACTGGATAAAGTAATACTATATTAAGAGGTCGATGCCACCCATTTCCTTGTACTAAGCAGTACTGGGAGCTTTAAAAAGTAGAAAACAGTACTTAAGATAATAAAACTGCTTAGCCCTTACTGAAGCGAGGCATCTTTCCTTGAGCCTCGCTTGCAAGGCCTATTACATCATCCCCATTTTACACATGAGAAAGTAAAGACTCTGACAAGGAGCTGGTTAGAATCTAGAACCAAAGCTGTCAGGCTCTTGACACTTATTCTTAAAAGCTAAGAGTGGGGTTTGCTGGTTCCTTTGTTTCCTCTAAGAAAAACAAGCCGGCCATAGTGGCCCATGTGTATAATCCCAGTGAGATGAAGGAAGAGGCAGGTGGATCTCTGAGTTCAAGGCCAGCCTGGTCTACATAATGAGTTCTAGACAACTAGAGCTACGTAGTGAAGACCCTGGTTTGCAGAGAGGGACGAGAGAAGTGGTTGACAGGTAAGTCTTTGTGGATTGCAGGTTAACAGCATCCCTAGCCACCTAGCACATGTCAGGGGACTTTCCCCTGCCATTCACCCCAGCATTATCATATATTCCCTGGAAGCAAGCCAGAAGTGGGGAGGAACTTAGCTAATTTAGAACCTTCCAGAAAAAGAGCCACTCTTTTATTTTTGATGTCACCCATATTCTTAGATCTTAGGAATTCTCATAAAATTTGGTTTCTTTATTTGGTTATATCAAAGAGCTGTGCAGTTATGTCACTAATTTTAGAACATTTCATCACCCTAGGAAGAAATGCTTGTACCCATTAGTTCTCCATCTCCCCTCCTGTTCCTAGGTAGCACTAACCTTCATCTCTCCAATGATTTGCCTTTCCCGGACATTTTGTGTAAGTGGGATCATTATTCATGGCCCTTTGTGCCCAGCTCTTTCATCTAGCATGCATTCCAGGTTATACAGGATATCATGTATCAATCTTTCAGCCCTATGTAATATTACAGGATATAGACTGTAGGTGTCCTTGTTCTTTTTTTTTTGCATATGAATTTCTAGTTGTCCCAGGCTTTGTTGAAGACTTTCTTGGCACTCTTGCCAAGTTTCAGTGAGCTGTTAAAGAAACCAGTTTTATTCTGTTGCTCCACAGGTACACTCTTGTTCTAATACAACACAGACCTGATTATTTTGGCTTAATGCAACATACTGAGATCAAGAAATGTTAGCCCTCCAGCTTCATTCTTTTAAATACAGTAGTAACTATTCTGAGGCCCTTACATCTTCTGTGTGAAGTTAGGAGCCACTTGTCTGTTTCTACGATAAGTCAAAGGAGATTTTATAATGATCCATTGTGAAGTATTGACTTTAACAAATGTTAAGTCTCACATTGTACAAACATAAGGTATTGTATGTTCTCATTGCTCTGACAAAATCAGCATCTGGAAGGAAGGGTTCATTTTAGATTGTGGTTTAAGAAGGGAYACAGTCCATCCTGGTGTTGGGAGCATGGAGACAGGAACATGATGTAATGAGTTATACTATGTCCACAAAAAAAGAAGAGTGTAGGCAGGAAGTACGCCAAGCTTTATAAAACTTGTAAAAGTCAGTCTGAAGTGAAAACTTCTGGTTTCTTTGGAAAGTCAGTTATGTCAAATGATATTTGGCTGGGACACACAGGTAAAAGGATGTTTGGCTATAGCAAACACATGAATGGATTCATGATGTTCAGAAGGAATATAAATATGATCCCACAGACAGTGGGAGGTTGAGCATTGGTTTGCTTTGTCCCCACCTTGCTATTGGTTCATCTTACATTGTATTGCTTAGTTCTGCCTGTGGTGATGCCATAGAGAAAAACTAGCCAAAGAACTTGTCATGAGGTTCCTGTGGCTTCTTGATGCCTCTGTAGTCTCTGGTCGGTAAGAGAGCCTTGCGGTTTCTTCTGGATTGAACTGCCCTTACTTGTTCAAGTATGATGACTGCCAAGTGGACTGGACTGTAGCTGCTGGTTAATGTGTGGTGTTTCCTACTGAACTGATATCCTGACAATGAAGATTAGACTATTTCTAAACAGGCCTACTTCCCTGTGTCCTAATATCTTTTCTCTTCCACTACCTCTGGTGGGTGGTGGGCTAAATGAGAAGTTGAACCCTTATAAAGTAGGCTGGAAAAAATTTATGCCTACACCAGTCTCTTCCCTTACCCCATAGAAAAGCTGGCTAGAAGGCTAAACATCTAAAGGCATCTACAATCTTCTGAAACAGTGCCACCTGCTGGGGACCAAGTGTTCTAGCAYGTGAGCCTGTGGGGAACACTTCACATTCAAAGCACCCCTATTCTTTTCTGTTTATTCAAGTCATTTCTTTGAAGGGTGGTTTTCAGCTTTCAGCACCCAAGCCTTACATGTCAATATATTCCTAAAGATTTTGATGCTATTATAGATGAGGTTGTTCTCTTAATTTTGATTTTGATTCTTGATTGTGGGTGTGTAGATGAACAACTGATTCTTCCGTGTTCATCTTCCACTCTGCAGCTTTGATGGTCTTGTTTCTTGTTGCTAAGTACTTTCTATAGATTTTCAGTCTCTCTTCATTTTTAATACAGACATTCACAGCTATAAGTTTCTCACTTGGCCCCAAGTTATTTGTGTTGTTCACATCTCAGTATTGTTTTKTTTCTATTTAGAATCCCAAACTGTTGGCTCCTTGCCTCAMCTCTCTTGTCTAACTCTGGATGTTGAGYGAGTGTGCYCCCTGGGAGGTGCGTGTCTGTTTTCAGCAACGTCCTTCTGTAGTTGATTTCTTGTTTCACTCCACTGGGGCTGGAGAACACACTTTAGTTCTGGTGTTTCACAATCCACTGAGGTCTCCATTGAGTCCTTGGATTTGGTYTGACATGTGTCATGTGTGTTCTCTACTTGTTGGGTGCTGTGTTCTAGAGACGTCTGTTGAGTTTTTTTAATGTCTTTTTATAAATCTCTCTGTCTTTCTCTCTGCCCCCTTCTCTCTCTGTCTCTCTGTTGAGACAAGGTCTTATGTAGCTCAGGATCACTTGAGTTCTCTATGGAGCCGAGAAAGGTTTTCTAGCCTCACCTCCTTCATGCTGTGACCACAGACACCACGCCAGGCTTGTGAAGTCCTGGGGATTGACCTGGGGCTTTGCATACTAGATTTTCAACCAAGCTACATCTCAGCCCTGCCCCACCCTCCTTTTGTTAAATATATGGTGCTGCTACTGACTTCTATTTCATTACTGGTCTTTAGCTTATT
>BDUI01000978.1:27745-51515 GCA_002335545.1 Apodemus speciosus
CCAAATTAATGAGATGTTTTATAGAGTGAGAAATGCTTGTCTTTCAGAATCACTGGTGATGCTGGACATGAGGAGTGTTTTTATGAAAAGAGCTCATTAGCAGCTAGCCTGGTTACCAAATGGAGGTCTAAGAATGCTGTCATACCAGGAGCAAACAGCAATATGATGCTCTTGTGGTAAGTTGACACTTATGTTCAGGAGAGGGATCAGGACAATAGAATATGTGGCCACTGTGATCTGGCGTTAATCACCTATTCTCTTACTAAGTGGTCACTGGTCTGACTTTTAATTTAAACCTCTTGTGTAATTTTATTCATCGTGAATATTCTGAAAAGAGCAGGAAGTTATTACAAAAAAAAACCCAAAACAAGAAAACAAACAACAAAAGGAGCCTCCTCTTGCTTCTAAACCATTTTGACTCGAATACATATTTTAAATAAATTTATTGTAGGAGAGTGGGGAATTAAGGAAAGYTTATACATAAGCCTTGTATAAAAATGTCCCCTTATTTTTCAAACTCACTGTATGTTGGGAATCTTTTCATCTTAAATATAGTAATTCTCTATATTTCACCTCATGTTAGTGAGTTGGTCACTAAGTATGGCATTAGCAATCAGCAGTTGTGATCACTATAATCCCATGAAAGAATGTGCAATCCAGCAGCCCACTCATGAACTTAGCAGTTAGTGAGCAGAAACTCACCTTGTACCCATAATGAACTGATATATGCTCACACACATGTACCTCATCCTTCAAGAGTTTCAGCTGCCTTTCCTCAAACTTAAAACCTTACCACTTTTCAGCACATTTGGAATAATGTTAGATCCAGGAATAAGCCTCCCATAGTCATCTTCCAGAACACACTACAGCTCACAGACAGTAGTAACATACTAGAGAAAGTGTCAAGGCAGATGCGTGGGGGCCGTCCCACACAGACTTGGCTGAAAACCAGAGATGAGTTATTTTCTGCTTCTCTTGTAGGCTCTCTGGATCTGGTGAGGCAACTTCAATAATAAAGAATAAGTCAAAACTTGCAGTAGCAGTGATCACAGAAATAGAAAGTAACTATGTCATATGGGAGAGGAACAGACAAACGAGTGATAGCCAAATGAAGGAATTTAGTCTAGAATGTCCCCAGTGGCTACTTCTCAGTTGAGGCAGGCACTCCACTACCAGAAGGTAGAAATGAAACTTTCATTAGATGAGGCCCTGTATAAGGAAGTTTATTTGCCTGGGTGTGGCTTTTATAGAGGATATAGAATCTCTTTTTTCATGAAAGCGTAATAGCTGTCATGGCGTGAACAGCCCCTTTAGCAACATGTTTCCCATATGATACATAGAATTGTCAAGACTCAAATTGTTGTCCTACAATGGGAACTGAAAAGTCTAAAACTAGGAGTGCTACCCCTTCCTTCTGTTAAGTTGGTATGTCAGGTGTTTAGCTATAGTGTTAAAAAGATGATTGTATAAGTTGCTTTTCTCAAAGCTGTGACAATATTTGACAGAAAGCACCTTAATAAACAATGTTTTATATTCATTTTTTGTTTTTTTGCTTTGTCTTGTTTTTGTTTTGTTTTGGTTTTGTGGCTAACAATTTGAGGAACTGCCCATAATGCTGGGACAGAAAGGCAGCGCTGTTAAAGACTGGTCATCTTCCACCCGCAGATAAGAAGCAGAGAGATGAATTCTGGGTCTCACTTCACTTTCCCAATTGTATTGAGTTCAGGATCTTGGTCCAGGGGATGACACTGGTCACATAAAGTAGGGTGGGCAGTTCAGTTAATCCCACCTCAGTTAATCCTTTCTGAAGAGCACCCCCCATAGACACAAGCAAAATTCACATGGTGGTTCTAATTATGAAGTTGACAATGAAGCTCACACATCTGCTCATGTGAAGCATGGAAAGTTCATCCCTTTGTCCTCAGCACCTTCCTATATTAAATGAGGATGGCAATTAGACATATCATGTCAGAAATATGGTATCAGAATAAACTAGCATATTAACACACGCCTTAAGACCTTGATCACATTAAGGACAATGTATAAATCAGCAGCATGAGAAAATTAGAACGAATGACATAATTTATATTGTTTATGCTCTCTGAAATATCACTCAACCAAATTAAACAACAAAATAAGCCAAAAACTGTCATTCTTACATATATCTACCCAACTTTCCTAAAATTCTCTTCTCATCTACCAAATATTTAATATCCATTTAATTTTTTTTAAATGGGAATGGGGATCTGAATAGTTGGATCAGTGGTGTTGAGTACCTCTTACTACAAATGACTGTAATTTAATTCCTGGTTCTCATATGGTTTCTCAAAACCATTTGTAACTTCTGATCTAAATCCAAATGTCCTCCTGGATTTCTGTGTGTACCAGGCACATATGTGGTGCACTAATAGACATGCAGGCAAAACTCACATACAGACAAAGTAAGTAAATCTCTAAAACATTAAAATGTATGATATCTTACCCCTTATGAACTAATAATGCTAATAGATATGACATCTAAGAAAGCAACTGCATCTGCTCAATACCCTATGATGAGTATTGCATCTTATACAATGAGGAAAGGGAGTCTGAGAGAACTATAAGTCTGACAGCTATGCTGAAAAAAAATGAACAGTAATATGAGTTTTTTGCTTAGTTTGGCTAAGTTGAGAAACATTACCTTTAAATACACTGTCACAAATTACTCTATATTAATGTACAACATGTAGTAGAGAAGAAAGAATGAACCCCTTAATTAGTGTTCCAGGGAGAGAGACAGTGTGATCACAGGTTTTAATGTATATCTCTCTTCATTTTCCCCAGACTGCAAGATGAAGACATACAGATATGAATACAGATTTAGATATAGGTATAAGTATTTCGAAATGCATGCTATTTCTGGGGTAAGAGCTGCATTCACAAGTGAAATCTAACAGAAAGTCAATGAGCCAGCAAATGACTGCATGCCTTAACATGGCAGATGCCACAATAGCTAACTACATTTTTTTTTTGCTGGATGGCAAAGCAAATATTATCCTGAAAGATGGAGACATTCCTGTCAGCATATGAAATACAATAGCTCTAAAGAGAAAATAGTGCACAGAGATCTGTTGCCCAGAGATTTCTTGACGTTTCACATTCGCTAGATCTATTCTGAAAGGAAATGTTCTACCCCCATCTACTCAACTTATAATACCTATGCACTGACCTGGTTGGTCAAAAGATTGAATCTTTATGTCAAATTAACCATTTGTGTACAAACATAGGGAAGCTACTCTGTGAGGCATCTGGCATAGGCGAGCTTCAGAAATGCAGAGATGATATTGAAAAGGTGGAGAAAAGTAGTAGTTCATTGTAGTGTCACCTCCCTGGGCTGATCCACCTGCCAGCCAGGGCTGTGTGGGGCCCACATTATCTCTGACATATCAAAGTCACATGCTTTCAAACAGTATCTTTTTCCTCTTTGTATGGGACTCGAGATGCTGAAGTACTCATACTTGCCTGGCTTATATTAGAAACACTGATATGTCTGTCACCAAATCACACTTGATCTGTACATCTTTTCCCAGTCCCTTCCTATAGTCAGACTGAAAAAATGGTATGCTTTAAAGCTGGATAGTTGCTGCTATAGAGTACCTAGCTTCTTCGAACAGTCATTATCATCACTTTCCAGTGACAATAATAGATATGGCTATAATCAGTTACAATGAGACTCACAGCCTGACTACCTGGGGCTGCAGTTACTTCAATAAAACTGGTTTTCTACCAGTACAATGGAGAAATTTTAAAATCTGTACAAACAATGAGAAGGGCAGTGACCTTGGTATACCTAGTTTTGTGATTCAACTTACTTTCATTTTGAGTCACTAAGTTCCTCAAACCTTGTCTTGATTAAGAACATGCTATTCCATAGTGATACTATTATCATTAGTGTGATGGCCACTATATATACATATACTACATATACATATACATATGCATATGCATATACGTGTGTGTATGTATATATGGAGAGAGAGACTGAGAGAGACAGAAAAACAGAGACAGAGACAGAGAGAAATATATAGATATGTGTGAATTTGAATGTGTATTTTTCTGTGTCTATGTGTGTGTTTGAATGCATATTTTTCCATGTCTATATATGCTTGTGTTTGCACCTGTCTTTCTCCCTGTGTGTGATCATATGTATATCTTTTATTTCTTAGGGATAATGTTTTGTTATAGTTGCAAGCACTTATTTGTTGTTTCTTATAATGATTGCAATTCCATCACACCAAGGTTTGAAATTATCTTCATAAGGCAACTTCAGTTGCAGCCATTTTGCTGACTACCTTCATATTACAGATCATGTATGGGCTTATGAGTAAAGTAAGAAATTTTCCTTACAGAGAACATGGGAGAAACATGAAAACAAGGTCACATATGCTTGCAATAAATATAACTGTGCGCACACATGTTAACTCCCATACGGCACCATAGATACAGCATGATTTTATAATGTAGCCAGGTAATTGATGCCTATGTAAATATCTAGTTCTGGATTCTTCTGACTCTCACATTTCACATTTGAGCTCTCACAGATATACTTCTCTCAACCAGATGAAGGGCATTCTGCATGTTTAGGCTTCTTGGCTGCTAATGGCCATAAGTCAAATCCTCACACAAAGTTTTATCTCAGAAGTTGTTTTCTCCAGAAACCTTTCTGTTTTATCCTCAAGGGAATGTATTTTTATTGCCCCAAATATAAAGATACATTTAAAATTTTATATATATATATGTATATATATACATATATATATATATATATATATATATATATATGCACTTTGACAGATGTGAAAATAACACCAATTTTGGTCCAACAGTCTATCATTTGAGGAACTGATTATTCTAAAAAAAATCACCTCAACCTCATAGCTTTATCACCAGGCAAGCAATGGGAACCTAACATATTTTTAATTTCATAAGTAAACATTAATGAAAAATGATATGAGTAATTATTCAAATTGTGCTTTCTTTTCAAATTTCACATGCAAGTTCTGCATTTACATCATTTTCAACCTTTCTATTAACACTCCAACTCCTCATATGTTTCTACAGCTACTCAAATTAATTAGCTCTCCTTCTACAATTGTTATTGTTAAATATATGTATCTATGCAACTACAATATATACAACAATCATAAATGGTTTGTTGCCTCCAAAGTGATGAACACTAGCTGAAGAATGTGAAAGTTCTAAGGCATAAGCATACAATAACAAAAATTCATAGAATAGCATCTGGTATCTACCTAAGAATAAAATAGCATTATAAATTTTGAACTGTACATACATGCAGGACCCAGAAAATTAATTTTCTAGAGTTTATCAGAAAAAAATCATTGCAAAGGTGACAGCCCTAGATAACTGTAGCTTAGAAATTGAAATGTTTAGTGTTTGTATAACCCCTTTATACATATCTGTGTCTCTCTCTGATTTTCTGTCTTTGTATCCCTCTCTCACCTATACACATACATACACACACAAATATACACACATGCACACACCCAAAAAGACACACAGACATATTTATCAGACCATATTTAAAATCCATTAAAATCCATCGTTAGCCAACCAGCACACAACATAATAGGCATTGGGTATAATTTTGCAAGAAACTTATTTATCTTGAGCACCTACACTCTTCTTTGTTGACTTCTAAATGAGAAAAAATGCTTACAAATCAACATAAAAAAGAAACTGATATGAGCATTAATTCTTACATCAAGAAAAAATAACTTGAAGTGATTAGTTATCATCCTAGGAAAAATTATAAGCAAAAATACTATAAAATAGGACATTTTTAAAATGACACTGAAATATATTTTTATAAAAGAAACTGTTCTAGATATGCCTACTTATCAGAAATGCTCAGAAACTGAGAATAAGGTAATTTCAAAGCCACATTCAGAAACAAGATAGGGACATCTGAATGCATTGACACGGTGGTCTTATACTTCTGAATTCTAAAGTATATTTCACTATATCTGTCAAAAAGGGACAAAGAATAAACTCGCAATACTCATGCAATACTAAAAATATAAAATATATAAAACATGAAATGTAAAAGATTCTTCTCAAAGTGCTACAAAACATTTGTAATTTTTCATCTTCTCCAAGCTTTCCAGGAGATAGAAAAACCTTACTTATTTTGATATTCCTATCCCTTAAGCACAGTCTAGTAGACTGTGGACATATACACCACCACCACCATCACCACCATCACCACACACACACAGACACACACACACACACACACACACACACACACACACACACACACACAGCAAGAGAGGATAATAATTGAAACTTATCACAGGGACACAGTCCCAAAGCTCCTTCTCTTGTCCAAAAATGCAGTGTGTGCTGCAGTTAGAAACGAAATACCTTATTGGACTGGAAGTGATATCAGGGTCACGAGCTGTCACTTGGCCAATCACAGAGTTCAAAGCAGCATTTTCGTGAACTTCAAGGAGGTAAGTTGGTGAAGAGAAAACCGGAGGTTCATCAGCATCCTCTACGACAATTTTGACTGTTGCTGTATCCTTAAAGGGTCCCCTGCCACTGAAACGTGGGTCGATGTGGATATTGGCTGCCTCCACCTTCAGAGTATAGGATTTTTTGGTCTCGAAGTCCAGAGGCTGTTAAAAAAAAATGACAAAGATGAATTCTTCTCACTAAACCACAGCAGCAAGAACAAATGAGTATAATGTGGAGGGATGGAAGTTATTCTCATTTAAGCTAGTTTGTGACTCTTAATGGGCTACATTTCCCCCAGAGTCAACCTGTAAATTTTACAGGCATTTATTGATACTTGTTTATTATACAAGCTCAAAGAGTCTAATCTCCTATTGTTCTGTTGTGTTTAGCTCATTTCACTTGGAATTCACAAAAATATTCACAGTCATGAACTGTAACATCAAATTCTCACTTCAGAGTCATAATAAAATTTTACTTGCGATGACATGACCAGCATGCTAAATATTTGGTTAACCAAGCTTCTGCTGGTGGCTGATAAGACAGCACTGAATACAGTCTCTATCTGGGAACAATATTTTATCGTTTCTGCACAGCATGTGAAATGGAAAGACTAGAAATGATCATTGTTTAGCCCAAAGAGATATTACAAAGCATGATTTAGCACTAAACCTAACAAAGAGTGTTTTCTATAATTTCCCAAACGTTTCTACTCTAACTCATTTTGTGACAGAAATGGGGTTTACTTCTTTGAGGACAGTCTTAGGTCTCTGTCAAAAGTGCTGTGCTATGGAGCAGGTAATCAGATAAAGTGATATGCTTGCACATGCAAACCTATATTTGTTTACATTTCGAAAAATTTACGAAGGCAAATAAATATACTCAACTAGGTCTGACTTTGCACAGCAACCACTTAAAAATTTAAATTACATCATTTCTCTATTCCTGATGTTATTTCTGAAAGGGTCATCATTCATTCCTTAACAGTCCACAAGATTTTTGTCAGTGACTGGTGTAAATTGAGCAAGGTAAGTAGATATATTCCCCTTACATTCATCAGAAACCATCTAAGGAAATTCTTGGCAAGTTATAAGATTCCAGATTTTAAGAATGTAACTCTGTCAAGATTCAAATAGGTAGTTTATATATGCATCACAATTTCTCAGAAGAAACAGAATTTTTAAATCTGCAATGCAGATTTTTAGAAAATGGAAGCTAGAACAAAAGCCAGCATTAGAGCACTTGTGCAAGATTAAATATATATTCTTATTTCAACCTTCAGTGTTGGCTTTTATATTTGATTTCAGATAGAATGGGAATTAGCTTTTCTCCTCAATATTTTCTGATAAACAGTGCAAATGTATTTTATTGTTAAGAAATAACAATGTGCGTGTATTTAGTTTGGAAGAAATGATTTATGATGAGATGAAGTTTTGAAAATCATCCACTCTATAATAGTTTTGTTATTCCAGGCACTTCACAAAATATATTTACAACATGCTCTGTGTAATATACTAATTGAGTATTCGCAATACTCAATTGAGAAATTGTAATTTTAATTTGATAGTAATGTAATAGTAACTTAGTTGGCAAATGCATAATTTAAGGTGCAATAATAAGCAAGTATATAAAGAGAGAACTTGTTCAACTCAGTTGACATATCTATCTCACTCCCTTATCCGCTTTGGTGGATATTAAGAGAGTACTGGCTGGTATTGTGTCAACTTGACACAAGCTGGAATTATCACAGAGAAAGGAGCCTCCCTTGAGGAAATGCAACCATGAGATCCAGCTGTAAGGCATTTTTTCTATTAATGATCAAGGGTGGGAGGGCCCCACCCTTGGTGGTATCCCTGGGCTGATAGTTCGGGGTTCTTTAAGAAAGAAAGCTGAGCAAGCCAGGGAAAGCAAGCCAAAAAGTAACATTCCTCCATGGTCTCTGTATCAGTTCTTGCCTCCAAGTTGCTGCCCTGTGTGAGTTCCTCTCTTGACTTCCTTGGGTGGTGGACAGCAATGGGGAAGTCTAAGCTAAATAAACTTTTTCCTCCCCAACTTGCTTCTTGGTCATGATGTTTTGTTCATGAATACAAACTTTGAATAAGACAAAGACTCAATTATTCATTTTTAATAGCTGAGTAATATTTCATTGTGTAAATATACCACATGTTTTCTTTAGCTGATCTTTGGCTGAAAGACAACAACATCTAGGTTGTTTCCATTTTCTGGCTATTTTGAATAAAGCTTCCATGAACATATTTAAGCAAGTGTCATTGTAGAATGGTGGAACATTTGGGGGGTATATATCCAGGAATGATATAACTGAGTCTTGAGGTAGAACCATTCCCAGTTTTCTCACAAAATGCCAGATTGATTTCTAAACAGTTATACCAATTTGCACACCCACCTTGCTCTACATCCTCACCAGCACACGCTCTCCTTTGAGGTTTTTGTTTCAGCCATTTTGATGAGTGTATGATGGAATCTCAGAGCTTATTTGCCTTTCTCTGATGTCTAAGGATATAGCATATTTCTTTTTTTTACTGGATATATTCTTTATTTACATTTCATTTCCCTTTTCCTGGTTCCCCACCCCCCAAAGGTCCCACATGCCCTTTTCCCTCTCCCTGTTCCCCCATCCGCCCCTTCCCACTACCCTGTTCTGGTATTTCCCTACACTGATGCACATTTCTTTTAGTGATTCTCTGCCCTGAGAAATTCCTATGTTGAGAGTTCACTGTTTAGCTTTGTACCACAAAGTACAGAGTCAGGTAACCCAGAACCAAAAGACACATATGATATGTATTCATTCATAAGTGGATATTAGCCATAAAGTGTAGGATAACCATATTACAGTCCACAAACTCAAAGAAGTTAAGTAACAAGGGGGGGCCAAGGAAGGATATTTGAATCTCACTCAGAAAGAGAAATAAAATAGACATGAGAAGTGGAGGGAGGGGGAACTGACTGGGAAAGTGGGTAGAAAGAGCAACAGGGTTAGGAATTAGGTATGGGGAGAACAGGGCAAGAGAGAGTTAGGAGACTGACCAGAGATCGGTGGTGGGGGCATATCTGGGACAACCTGAAAACATGGGACTGAGATGCTCCTAGGAGTCTATGGAGATGACTCTGCGAACCCTAACGGCTGGAAATATGAAGCCTACAGTTACTACCTCCTGTAGCCAGTTAGGACCTGCAGTGTAGGGAGGAGGACAACTACCCACCAACAAAACCTTCAACTCAAAATTTGCTCTGCCTACAAGTTGTTCAGGGATAAATTTGGAGCAGAAATTGAGGGAATGGCAAAAGAATAGAAGACCCAACTTGAGATCTCATGCAAGAGATCCAACCCCTGATAGTCTTAATGATACTCTGATATGCTTGCAGACATGAATAGCATGAGTGTCTTATAAGAGGCTTCATCTAGCTGCCTATTGAAACAGATGCAGAGACCAAAAGCCAAATATCAGGTGGTACTCAGGGAGCTTCAAGGTAGAGTAGGGAACAAAATTGAGAAAATTAAAGGGGTTGGAATCACAAGAATACCTACACAGTCAACTAACCTGGGCCCATAGAGCTTCACAGAGTCTGAAGCACCAATAAAATGCATGTATGAGCTGGTTCTATATCCCCTAAGTCTATGTAGCAGACATACAGCTTGGTCTTCATGTGAGTCCCCTGACCACTGGAATGGGGGCTGTCTCTGACTCTATTGACTACATTTGGATCTATTCTCTTAGCTGAGCTGCCTTGTCTGGCCTCAGTGGGAGAGGATGGACTTAGTCTTGCTACTACTTGATATGCCGGGGCTGGTTGGTTCCCATGCTGGACATCCCATTCTTGGAGGAAAGTGGGATGGGGGATGGTGGGAAGAGGGTACAAAGGTGGGTCTTGGAGGAAAATAGCAAAATGGACTTCAATCAAGATATAAAAATAAATTAAATAATGGAAAAATGTTCTCACCTTCAAAACAAACGAACAAACAAAAGATCGATTCTTGTGGAAATGCCCTGGCCATAAGGTTGTCCAAACTGTGACTAAATCTTGTCCAGTTTTGTACTTTTGAACTCTTTAAAATATCTTACCTTTCTGTTCACCTCTGTAGGCATTCTTCCCATAGTTTTTACATTTTTTTCATAAAAAGATCTTATAGACCACCCTGCCCAAGTGGGWAAATAATAATGTGTACCTTAGTCCATGTTTTGCTTCAGTAAAAACAAAACAAGGCAGTTCCCCAAGGACAGTTTTGTTGTTGATGTTCTTGTTGTTGTTGTTTGCTTGTCTGTTTGTCTGTAACTGTGAGCCCAGCTTAACTATAATGTGTCCAAACATCCTCTTGTGTCCTTAGAATTTTATCATTTAATAAATAGTAGCCTATTGGCCTGTTGAAATATGATCCCTGATAAACAGTCTCTAAAAACTATTGTGTTTCACGGCACTAAGTTCCTGGCATATGCTGCCAGGTTTATAAATATGAGTGGACAAAGTTGCAATGAACAACTAATTGTCTCAATTTATAAAACCACCTAACAGGAACAATGGGTAGCAGTTAAAGACAATACAAATGCCATTAGAAAATTTTAGGCAAAGAGAATGTGGTTGTGGGTTATTCAGTAATTGACTTAAATATAATTATACAGCCAGTGCTAACCTTTAAATATTTTTGACTCTTAGCTCTATGCTCTGAACTTAGATCCTGGCTTGAGAATAATGTTGTTCATTAAAGAATTACAATAAATATAGACATTTGTCCCCAACATTGTCTGTAAGCATTTTATTTAAAAAAAAATTGCAAGAAAAATCTAGGTTTCCATTGTTAATTCCTCTTCGTTGTGAAATGTAGAACAGTACCATTCCACATATATTATTGAGCTGCCAAAGATAGAAATCTGTGGTCTTGCTCATGATTGACAAGCAGACCCCACTGAGCTACATCTCCAGCTGACTTAGATTGTCATGCAACATGATAGAACGACATTGTAGGCTTAACATTGTGTCAATTTAATGCTAATAAAGACAGCAGCAAAAACATTACTGGTTCCCAATAGTGGGTATCATCACTTATTATTCATAAATTAGAAAATCTATTTAAAATAGCATTTGAAAAAAGATATGAAGAATAACATTGAACAAAGTATCATGGCATCCACAATGATGGATTTAACATGAGTAAAAGTTTATACCATTCTTCATGACCTCTTTGCTGCATGCTTTTTATGAAGATGGAGATCATGATGAAGAACAAATTGAAAACCATATAGATTGGTTCCCATATAAAATCAAAACATTATAAAAACAACAATAAGAAAAAGGAGACACAGTTCAATGGCCAAAGTGGTTCAAACCTTCATTTTTCCTTAGAAGGTTATATTCTTGTACTAATGGTCTAAGATCTGGAACAAGGACACCATGAGATTTACTTTCCCCAAAGCTTTGACTTTTGACATATTTGAAGTAATCAGCTGTAGGAGAGTCAGTAAACATATGGAGCTACAGAGCTAACTAAGATGCTGAAGTCTGAACACCTTGCTTGTTGCTGAGTTACTTTTTAAGCAGAATTTTCAACAAAGCCCAGGGAAAAAATGCCAATATATTTTGAGGGACATTTAAGAACACAGGGGATCAGAAATCCGAGAGTTACACAGAAAAAAGTCTAGAATCTTTTGAGCTTGTTACTCCTGGGGGGCAATGGACACATGTCCCCACTGAGAATCCATTTAAACTGAAGGTAATTGTACCCTGGAGTAATCTCATGAGCTACTAGGAACTGTCTATCCATCTTTTCTCTCCGTTGGTTAAGGGTTCACTTCAGGGCAATGACTTCAGTGCCCTGAGTAAAGATTGAGTGACTGTTTTTGTGTTTGTTTGTTTTATGCCCTAGTGAATAACTCACTGAATAAATGTGGAGATACGTAGTATAAGGCTAACTCCAGCATGGTTCCATATTCAGGGGGATATCTGAAACATGATGTATCCCTGAAAGACTGGCAGTCCTGATTAGTTCTGTTGTATATACCTTTTCAAACCCACCACTCATCATAACTCTGTCTACTAAGCAGAGATTTCAAAAGCCATGTTTCTCAAAGATATTTAGAAAATTAAGAAATTACTCTTTAGCTTACCTTTCTTAGTCTTATTACACCATCCTGGGCCTGGGCATCAGAAGTGATTTCAAATAGTGCTGTTCCATCTCCATCAATGATGTCATAGGATGATTGTGCATTTTCACCAATATCCTGGTCATTAGCTTTAACTCTTCCTATTGCAGTGCCAAGAACCACATCTTCTGGTACTGAGAAGTGATACAAACCTTTGAAAAGATGAAGAACACTGGGTATTATAAAAACACTGTCTATTCTCTAATTAGTTTAGCAAGATTGATTGAGCAATTTCTATATTCTGGATGTCTCTAGAGATACTACCAAGATAGTAGTAGAAATGGAAAAATATCTCCTCTTTGAAATGTGCACACACCTAAACAAATATAAGACAAATATTTCCCGAAGTCGTAAGTCCTCTTCATCATTCTTCAGAGACAGATAACTTACTTATTCTCTTTATGGTTACCAAGTATTTGTTTGGAGTAGACATACCAGAATATTAGTGTGTCTCTGAGAATTTCCTTTCCTAAATTCTGTAAAAATCACATTGCCTGCCTATGGGAATATTCAATGTTGCCCCACATAAAATATTAAGCTAATTTCAGCATAGAGAGATGCAATGTATAATGTGTTGAAAGTCACTTTTGAACTTACTTTTATATTTATAAACTTGTAGACCGTTTTTGATAAAATCCAATTACTAAACTTCTGCTGTGCCCTGCAGCAAGCTATCCAGATACATGAAACACTCCTCTTGTCACTAAATTCTTCATTGCTCTGAAGACTAGAATTCTACCTTCAAAACTCCCTAGGCAAAATACAATTACAACGTGTTTTCATTCTCCTGTGGGGACAGTAAAGCATGTCTAATCAGTGGCATTTGTCCTATTTTTTATCCCAATTTCTTCGTTGTGATGTTGGTTGCAGTTATCTTCATTGGTGTAGTGGAAGCTTATAGTGCTGAACCACTCTCCCTGGCCATTAACACATTACTGCTCATCTGCCCTACATCTGTCTACCTGTTCCTATACTTCTTTGCCTCAGGGTTTTATCTCGCCTTCAGATTCTATTTCATCCACTGCATGTCAGGTTAGAGGAACTGTTCAAGCATTGATTCATGCCATGGAAACAGTCATCAAAGAATCACAGGAGTTAGTTTATGAAATAGTACACTTCTCCCCCTTTCTGGAAGGATAACTTTGAGTTGTTACTATTTTTTTCTTCTATTTCCAGCAGTTGAGGTATTTCTCAATGGGATAGAGGTACATTCAGCCACAGTGTTAAGTGCTTGGATCCTGCACACCTCTGACTTTCTAGCCTGCCTATTTTACTTCCCTACTGATACATCTTGGAGGAAGTAAATTATGTACAATAAGATTCTTGTCTCAGGGAAAACTCAGTTTCAGTTCATACAAACTCAGACAACCAGGAAGAAGGATTCCTACAGAAATCACAACAAAATGGAGAAAAAGAAATCTACATAACATTACCTAATATTAGTTTAAGTTAAAACACTAAATCCCTGGATAACTATGGTATGCTTATCCAATAGAATTTGACTAGTTAATTTGATGAGCACTCTTCCTTAAGCTCTCTTTATTAATGGCAAAGCAAACTTAGTTTTATTTTTGGAATTTTAAAACTGTGGGACTGAAAAACAAACCTGTTTTGCAAGTACAGAGCAAATGAAATAAAGTAGGCAGAGTCAATCTTCCTGTTCAACACAAGCTGTCCAGTATTCTCAAAGTTTGTATTACAGGTAAGTTTGGGAGATATTCTCTTGGTGTGCTTACAAAGTAAATAATTAGTCACTGGTCCTCACCTTCCTGCCAATCCTACATCAGGGAGCCTTGAAAAGCTAAGTAACTGCAGCATCCCTTTATCTACTGCCATTTTGAGTGGCCTTTCTAATTTTATCTGGGCAAACACAGTTAATAATTGTACTTTTCCAAAGGAAATTGCTTTATGACTTTTTATTTATTTATTATTTTTTATTTACATATTTATTTTGCAGTAGCAGGGATTGACCTCAGGATCCCATTCATGCTAGTCAAGCACACTACCACTGAGCCACACACTACACCCAGTTGAAATTGCTTTAGAAATGCACCTATATTGGTTGAATTGAAATAATCACCTTTCAGTAAAAGATGAGCTATGTATTAATAAGTGAGGGTAGCAGGAAGCCAAATAAAAGACCATAGAAAAGATAGCATAGATTATGTCAATATATATCCTTAAAAGGTTCATAATTCGAAGAAGAGTAGAAATCAAAGGTATACATCTCTATATGAAAATATATTTCTATACTTTCTACCTTGGAATGTTTATGAATGAATGATCAATTGCTTATCAAATATGACATTTTCGACCTCTACTCTGCCCCTCTTCTCTCTCCTTGCCTTTTGTAGTTCCTCTCATTCTTCTCAAAAACTAGTTTTCATGTGGTGTTTCTAAAGCTAGGAAGAAGCTCCAGCAGGTAGTTAGCTGCTGATATCAGAAATGTGATAAGCTATCTCCTCAAATTCCTTAGACAGAACATCCTTAGGTTTCCATAATTAACACCTAAGTATTTAGAGGCCATATACATTATTCTGCTTATACCTGTGCCATGGTTCTTAATACCTTTGAAAGGTACGCTTATAAACTTGTTGTTGTTGAGCTGTAATGTGGTGAAGAATCTTTAAATAATTATTTATCTATATGTTTATTATTTCTCTTGAGAAAACTCAGTGAAGTCACCTACAAATAAAGATCTTTTAAGAGCTTCCTAATGATCTTAGAGTAAAAATCATTGTGTTTAACATGGTGGACTAACTCCGTAACTGCTCATGTGCCTGTAGCCTCATTTTTCAGTGTCTTTCAGTAAATGTAACTCACTGGTTTTTTGAGTTTCAATGGCAGCGAAATCCTTATTATTTTTGTATTGTACATGTTTAACAATATAAAAAATAATATATATATATGCATATACCTATGTATATTCATTCATGTAAATTTCCAATTAGTGAATATATACATATACTTATACCTACATGTATACATTTATAGTACATGCATGTACAAATTTAGTGCAATGCTAATAATGCAGGCATGTACAAATTAGCTACAGTACCCATAAAATAGAAATAATTTTGTACCTATTGATGAAATATTGAATAAGGAAATAATAGTGCATATGACTGTGGTTTCTGTGTATTTTTCCAGCATAAATGAATGTCTTTTCATTATCAACACGGTTGAGCATAGAGGAAATTACATTAAATCAACAGAAAATAAAATCACTCCTGAACAGAATCTTTAAATGTGGATACATAGTATTATGAATATATGTTTTTAGCTGCAGATTTATAGCCTCAGTGTCTATAATTCCTCCACTGGTTTATTCATTTCATCCTGTTCCATGTATTTCCATGTATCCTTCATTTCTCAATTCAAGAATGATCCCGCTATGTCTAAAAAAATTAATGAATCACTCCCCCATGTAGTATTACTTGGTAAATGCTCTTAAGATGTGTTTCATGAGAGAATGTTGATGTAAGAAAATAGTGGGCATCTCTGAGGACCACTGATTGTGGCTGTCTGGAATTCTGTTGAGATTGTTAAATCAAGAGTATACCCTTAGGTGGAGGGGATCAATGATTAGGGATCTCTCTTCCACCAGCAAGCAGAAGAGTGTCTGCTTGGAAATACCTTTAATGTATAGTCTTTTCCCACTTGAGATTTAGTTTATTTTCTACAACAACGGGGTTAATCAACATCTGAGCTGAATTGTCTTCATGCTCTCAAGTTATTTCTGATTCCATTACCTATTATCACCTTGATATTTGGTGTATTGTTCATGTCCTTGAACATGGATATAAATTTCTGTTAGGAAAAATTTGGAAGTAAGCAATCTTTAGCTGTTATCAGGTTCTGCAAAGCTGAGGAAAATTATAATAAAAATGTACATAATACTTGGCAAGTGCAGAAAATCACTTACTCTGAGCAAATTTTGGAGGATTGTCATTAACATCAGTAAGGGTCACTGTGAGTGTTGTGGTACCAGACAGGCCGCCAGAGTGTCCACCCATATCTTTGGCTTGAATTACGACCAGGTATTCCTCCTTGGCTTCTCTGTCCATGTTAGGAAGGGCAGTTTTTATAATAGCTGAGAGAAATAAAATAGGAGAATGAACTTCAGTAGAATGTTCATTAACAAATTAACACATCACACACAGACAGATAGATACACAGCCACACATATGCATATATCAAGTGCTACTACGAGAAGACTTTGTTTTCTGTTGATATTTTAACAGGTATATGTCTGCAAAACTAATGTTGAATCTGAATGTAATCATAGGCATTCACAGATAACCTTCAAAAGCACCTTTTTGTAAGGTATGAGAATATTTGTAAAAAAAAAAAATACTTTGGAAAACAAACTGCCCACCACACTAAAGGATGAATCACAACATAGCCTCATCTACCTAGGAAAAGCCTGGAAGTGAAAGAATCCTACAATTTATCCCATACCCCAATTTCTCTAGAAGGTGAATACATCAACAAAAAGCTTACAGGCTCTAAGATCAAAGATAAATTATTCTTTGGCTCACAGATTCATTAACAAGGTGAACAAAATGAATGAATTGTTAAAATCAACTCAGAGGAGTAAAACACAAAACAGGAAGAAGTAAAGCAAACAATTATTTAAATCTTAAGGTAGTGGTATTCATTTACATTTTGTTTTAACAGTTCACTTGTATGTTCTTTTCTACTACATAAGTAACAACTTGGTTAGAAAACCAAGAAAATAAAGGAGGAAAAAAGGAGGAGAAAATGCATGAGTACGCTGTAGAGCAAGTGCAACCAGAAAAAAAAAAAAAAACCTGGAAAGGTTGGGCAGAATCAGAAACCCTGGTAAATTCTAAAATCTGAAGATGGTAGGCATTTTATCTACTCCAGAATTGGTTCCTGTCTTGGAACATGTGACGAAGACATGCCATGGAGAGGACTGTGAAAATCAGTTGTGTTGAACAAACTCTGAAGCACATCCATTTGCAAATGAGTCATCTCTGACCTCTCAGACCAAGCCAGTAGAAGATATCTGCTTTAGACCCCAACCTGCCCCAAAATATATATAAGACCCTATCCACAAGGACTAAAACACAGGAGTTATTTCCTCAAGGACCATCTTATAGAGCTGTAACACTTTGGGGCTCAAAATTCTCTCTGGAAGCTTTTGTCTCTGGAAACTGCTGGAGCCCACCATAGCTATTTCCAGCTTGGTGGCCCCCACCTTAGCTCCTAGCCTGCAGGGACTCCAGAGCAGCAGAGACTACCTCAGAAGTGACAGGGCAGCTTGCCTTGATCTGATTTCCCCTCGCCTTCAGTGAGCCAAACCTTTGACCACTCCAGGTGAGCCAGATCCCTGCAGATCTCTGCAGATAGTGTTCAGTACACAGATAGGCACTGCTAAGTTCTTTATGAAGATTTTTAAAGCTCATGAAGGTATATCTGTTTACTAGTCATTTTACTATTTTTGTTAAATATACAAAAACCTGCTTGTATTCCCCCATATTTGATTTTTAAAAATCTTTACATAGCCCTCTATCCATTCACATACATTTGGTCATTGATAAGTATTGTATACCTTGTTCACAAATTGAAGTTTATTAAACCTTTAGTATTTATCTATGTCTATGCTTATAAACATGTAATCATAATTATAAGTGGAATACTGACATTTTATTACATTTAATTGTTCTAACACAGGGAATGTCATTTAGAACATTTTTTTGCAGTACAATTGATCCTTACAGCCACATAGATTTTCATAATATCAATGTAGCATGTTAGGTCATAGTCTCATAGCAACACATATCCAAATCCAAACTATTAATTCCCTCACCTTTCCAGAGACTAGAAGTCTTGTCATCATGGTCATGCAGATAATAATACTATATCATTGCTCTTTTCTTCTTCTTCACCTCCTTCTCCTCCTCTTCTTCCTCCTCCTTTTCCCCCTCCTCCTCTTTCTCTTCCTCCTTCTTCCTCAGCTGTTATTTGTTTTGTTCCCCTGATAGGAACATCCACGATCTCTTGTCTTCTAGGAAAGTACGACTATAGCACTCCCTCCCCAGCTCAATACTATGCCTTTCTGTTTTCTATACATTTGTTTAGGTTTGTGTCAAAGCAATTTTTACATTCCACAAACAAAGCAGTCATAGCATGGCTACTCTATTTCTTTTATAGATATTGCTATAGAAAAGCTCTGACTAGTACCTCATTACTTACTCTAGTACCTCTCTTACTCCCTTAAGGATAAGGTTGTTGATGGCACTTGTGTTGCCAATTTTGGATGCTTTGAAGATCAATGTTCTCCAGTAGCCAAGTTAACCTTTTGCCATCAAATATAGTGAATATATTGCCACTTTCTAATCCAATGGCAAAAGACATTGCCAGAATGGCATTGTTTTCCAGATAGCAACAGATCAGAAGTACTTGCTTTTTAGGTATGAGCCTGGGTTGCTGAGAAACAGGGGATGTATGAACATATCAATACAGTGAGAATACTGCCTTATGTGAATAGTTCAATAATATCATGCTGGAAAGTTTTATGTCTAGCAGCTTTGCTCTTTATCTTCTTTTTTGAATGTTGGGAGTAACTTTCCTGATCGCTAAAGCAAGAGGGAATTCCCTTTAAGGTTACTTCAGGACACAACACAAGTAATTGGCTTTGGTTCAAACAGTATAATGAACAGATTGCTGGAGCCCACTGCCTCTAATCTTAACCCCGGTACTAGCAGCAATTCATTATAAAATCCAAGACAGAATTTCTAGAACTTTCTAGCTACCCTGTGGCTATAAAGGCAGTGTAGCAAAAACTGCTACTAGTGCCTTTTATCTACCATTTTTTTTTATCTTTGTGTTGGGTACTAGCTATACATGTTACTTGAGATTTTTATTCCTACTCATAGGACAGACCATTTAACTTCCACAGCATTGTGAAACATCAGTAAACCCCGAAAACAGAAGACTGAAATTATGTTAAAAGTCTCTGCTGCATTGGCCCACATTTTCATCACAAAATCAGCAACTTTGGAGGTTTACAGACAAGAAAAAGTCTTTATAAAAATGTACTTTATATCATCTAACATAAAGCAGAAAAATGAGTAATTAAAACAGGCTGTTTTTCTTTACATATTTGTAGTTCAAAGAATCGGACACGTTGGACACTAAAAGAGACTTAAATCTTCATTTCACTGGCAGTGCTTGTCAGGTGTCAGTTTTGATTTTAATAAGACAAATAAGAGCTTCCTACCTACCACCTTTATGTTAGATACAGTTATATAAAAATGCTTCTGTATAACCAAAATGCAAAGTGCAAATCACTCTTTATCATTTTGGGCAATGGACATTAGTGATTTTGCATTTACTGCTGGGCTAATAGTCACATATTTGCTGTGCTCCATTGCATTTTCAAGAGATTATTTATATTTAGGATTCCATTGCAAATTGGAAACAAATTAGAAACAGATTACAATTTTTCAAAATGATGTTTGACAATTTTTTTCTGGACCAGCTAGTTAAGCTCCTTGACGTGATTTTTTTGTGTGTGTGATAATTTCTTCAAGTTATCATGCAAGATAATGGGTTTGGTTATGTCATTTTATATACATCTACTACTTTGTCTTGCAGTTATCAATCTCTTCTGCTCCTTGCCCTCCCCTACAGCAGTTATTCTTCTTACTGGCCCCTACTTCTCATTGACAGTTCCTCCTTTGCTTGCTTGTCGTGATGTGTTTTAAGAAAGAGTTTCATAATAAATAAAAACTAACTTTTCTCACTCTAAAAATCCCAGGACCTCTCTGAATTAATATAACACTTTTATTGAATTGTGTTCCTAATTTTTATACATTTTAGATAAGCATCATTTCTAAAGTTTAGATTTATCCTCTTCTGCAATTTGCTAACCTTGTTTAAATCATAAGACATCCCAAGGGTAAATGCTTCTCCTTGAAAAATTAAGGACCTTAACATTTCATAAGTTTGAGAAAGGTCAAGCATAATTGGGTTTTTAATTGAGGAAAACAAGTCAGTAGTTAAAGTTAGAATATAAAATACTCCCTGCATGTTCATGTGTTATATACCTGGTTCCGGATGGTTTTACTCTTTTGGGAAGTGGTAAAAACTGTAGCAGTTGGAAAGTATATGGATAATGTAGGTCRCTGAGCTTTCCATTGAAACGTATACATGGGCTAAAGGTCCTTCCTCTTTCTCTGTTCCCTGTCCTCATTGGGAACAGTTTCCTTCTACCCAGGCTGCTGGTTCCAAGTCATTCATATAGTTATGCAAGCAATCATGTAACGAACCTCCTGAAACATGTGTCAA
The DNA here is from genome assembly GCA_002335545.1 of Apodemus speciosus. Taxonomy (NCBI): domain Eukaryota; kingdom Metazoa; phylum Chordata; class Mammalia; order Rodentia; family Muridae; genus Apodemus; species Apodemus speciosus. Next base: position 48,736 of record BDUI01000978.1, read on the forward strand.
AGTCAATGATTCTTCCTTCTGAGTTGTTTCTATCTTGTGTCTGATCAACATAATAGAAATGTAAGTAAAACATGGGTCGTGAGTTAATCTGTAACATCATTTTTAAGGTTCACAGTAGAGGTTGAAACTAGGAGCTTTTCAAAGAAATTCCCAGGGACTCTATTTAAGAAATCTAATCTAATCGGAAAATTAATGAGAAAATTTGTTCTCCATGAATTAATCCAATGCCTAGATGGCACTGACACTGGGGAGTATAGTTAGGGAAGGTAAGGGATTTGAGGGAGCCCTGGCATAGGGATAAAGTGAAAAGGGGTCCCTCTTCCACTAGAGTCTGCACTGATCACCTTCCTATGAATAGACCCATGTGCCTCCTTCTTTGGTATTTAAAAGACATAGTTTTACCTTTGCTTTATTCAATCAAATAGAGATTTCCCTGGTGTAAAATTTTAGAGTAAAGAATCTTAGACTGGCCTAAGTTGTCCCTAATGTTAGACAGCTGGTTCTTATGGCTAAGCACTGGGGGAATGCTTCTGATTAGAATCCTGTTTCAGACATCTCAGAAATATAAAGCTTGTATGTGCTCTTCCCCCCATTTCCATTGTCTTTAACATTATCATTTGAGAAGCATTTTGTATCCATCTCAAAATGTCTTTTTATAATTTCAGTGATCTCACCAGATTGAGAGGCTTCATGAGAAAGGCAAGGAGATGCTGATTAAGTCTTTTGTCATATTGAAGGCTGATTACTGTAATTCACTCGTCGCGGGTCTCCCAGATTGTGCGGCACAGAGATTGCAGTTGATATAAAATGCTGCGCTAGACTCCTCTTTTGAATACGTCTTGTTGAACACATTATCCCAGTTATGAAACCCCTACCTTTGTTATCCCCAGAAGCCCTTGCCGATTCAATGTGCAATTATTATCGTACTGTCTCTGAAAGAGGGTCTGTCACATGAGAGTAAGCGGTTCAGATTCCTGAGAGATAGGTTCCTACAGGAGTTGCTGCACTGCACTGTTTCTTCTTGCTGGGTATGTGATTGGTGCTACATGCTGCCAGTTAAGAAGGTCAAAAATATACAAGAGGACATGCATCCTACTTGCCTACCATAGCACTCAGAACCGTTTGCATAAAAATGTTAAATCTGCACAACAAAATCCTGAAGCAATAGGGACATGTACACCAATAACTCAGAAAACGGGTCAGTCAAGATTTTTTTTCAAAGGAAGCTGAATTTCTCTTTCTTTGTAAGCAATAACATACAGAAAAATAGTCAATACAGAAAAAGAGGAATTAATGGATGGATGGATAGATAAATAGATAGATAACAGATATATAGATGCATAAATGGATGATAGATGATACAAAGACAACAGGTAGCTAAGTAGGTAGACACACTCAGATCTTACTTTTTCATTAATTAATTAATGGCCTRTCCATGCACTTTGGTTGGTGGTTCAATCTCTGGGAGTCTCTATGGGCCCAGGTTAAGTTGATTGGGCAGAGTCCACATGGGCTCAGGTTAGTTGATTTGGTGGGTTTCATGCAGTGTCCTTAACCTCTCTGGTTTCTTCAATCATTTCCCACCTCTTCCACAAGGTTCTCTGAACCCTGCATAATATTTTCCTGGGGACATCTGCATTTGCTTTTATCAGCTGGGTGAAGGTAGATGTTAGAACTCTGTATTTACTGACATTAGTTCTGCATTTATAGATTCAATAACTACAAGTTAAGATATTTTAATTGGGTGTGAAATGAATGCTTAGAGACTTTATTTCTTGATGGTAGTACCTAACCTATACAGTATAACCTCTATTCACATAGCATATTCTTATAAACTGCTTATATGTAACCTAGAGATTACTCAGTGGGAGGGCTGAACTTTGGTGGACTTTGGTATTTATTTGCATTAACCTGGGTATTGGGAAATAACAAATGTATCTGGTATAATATGAAAATGTTATAAATTATTAGAAATCAGAAAAGTCAAATGAATCAGGAATCAAAATTTTACTTGCATTTCTTAACTCAGACTTTTGAAACTAAGAAGTATCTCTAAGCAAATTACAAATGAGTATTWCTGTTTTCAATCTTTTGGTATTTGTGTTTTCATATTTTTGTAATAATTACTATTCAAGTAAGATTATTTAATATCAATAATAGATAAATATTAAATCAGTGGTAAAGGCATATAGAATCATGCCAGCATTAAACTACATTATAAATTTCTTTTAGCAACACAAAAATATATATAACCAGTTTTCCTTATATGTAATATATGACATGTTTGATATATTCTATAATTTGCATATAAAAATTTAGAGTGAAATATATACAACTTGACCTGTTCTGTGGAGGTGCTACAGGGACATAAGTTCTGTTTCTTAGTACTCTAAGAGCAGAAACAGAGCTTCATGTTTTAGTGAATGGGCTCAGTCACTAATGTATGAGGGTTTGTTATGAAAGAATTATGAGTATGTGATTTTGGCAAGATAACTTCTTTAAGTCTGCATATCACTTATACAGAATATCGTATCTTTTCAAATAAAAGCTTAGGTTTTGGATATTATACCATGAAAGGTAAAAACCAAATATTTCCCTGAAACTTTAAACACACAAACACACACATACACACACACACACACACACACACACACACACACAAACACAGAGCGGGGGCAGAGGCAGAGAGACAGAGAGAGACAAAGAAAGACAAAGAGAGAGGGATAGGTAATATATATTTTGCATTTATGCCAATAAACATGCAATATATTTCAAATATA
>BDUI01000978.1:56925-77885 GCA_002335545.1 Apodemus speciosus
TATGTATATGTATATATACCCACATTATATACATTCTGTTTATTTAGAGAACCATGATTACTATAGACTTTGTCCCAGGATCAGAGTATTGCTGGGGCAGACCTGACCATGTTATTTTAGGAAGGATCTTAGAAGGCGTTTTGGACATTGAGCTACAAAAGCTATTGAGTGCTGAGAGCTAAGCAGGCTGTTTAGTAGGCGCTTAGAAGATAAGAATGTTTCAGGCAATGCAGATGATCGAGGCCTGGCATGACAAACTTCAGAAGGAAGAAAATTCTTAATGGAGATTTTATTGGAAGAATTTGTGGTGTCTGCTCAGCTGAAGCTGAACAATTGAATGTGATTAACAAAAGACCAGAACCACTAAAGTGAAATCTTAGCTTTTCTGAGATAATCAATGCTCTTCAGCTGGACCTGAGAAATAGTGGTGATTAAGGAAACACCAGCACTGTTGAGGTGAAATCTTATGGGAAATGTTTTCTGAGAGTCAGTGCCCAGAATCTCTGGTTCAGAAGTAGCCATCCTTGTACCTCATGTAGTATAAGATTTGCCAAAGTGGTACTAGTTTGAAGGTATGAAAGGCTTATCAAAGCTGCCCTGGCTTGGTATTGTGAGAGGCCAGGAGAGTACAGTGGAGAAGGTAAATACTCACTAGCAGTTGAAGACCCAGAATTAAAAAGGTCAGGAGAGAGCCCAGGAGAGACTATTGGTGAAAGCTCAGCCCCAGCTTAGTAAAAGGCCATAGCATTTTGGATATGTCAGTATCATCCGGTGACAGCCGCAGCCATGTGGTAAAGCCTGCATGAACATAGAAGACATGCTCTGTGTGCAGAAGAGAGCAAGTCTGAAAAGTGACTGCCTTTTGGAGGAGCCCAGAAAATCATGAGTGTGTTCTCGATATTGGAGATTAAATTAATTACAGTGTGGCAGTGGGGCTTTACTTTAATGAGATTGTCACTGCACCCTGGTTTCACTCTTGAAGTAAGAAAGTATTTAACTTACTTTTGATTTTATAGGAGCCCATAATTGAGACAATTGAAATTTTAAAACAGATCTTGAATTTTAAAGGAGACTTAGGATTTTAAGAGACTGAACTTTTACAGTAGTTGAGTTTAGAAAACCTGTTGGACTTCTAAGTTTGCAATATGTTTTATATTTATGAAAGTTATTAATCAAAGATATTGGGGTAAATCACAGAATAAGAAGAAGGAGGAGGAGCAGGAGAAGGAGCAGAGAAGGAGGAGGAGCAGGAAGACGAAGAAGAGGAGGGGTCGGAGGAGAAGAAGAACAATAACAACAATAACAACAACAAGAAAAAGTAAAAACAAAACAAGCCAAACAAGAAAAACAAGCACAAGAACTAAAACGACAGTTAGAAGAAGAAAAAGTGGAAATTTAGGTCTTAAAACATTTTGTGTTCAGGTTTTCTAGGGGTTAACTATCCTGGCTCAATTTATGTTAACATGACATAGTCTAGAGTCATCTGACTAATTGCAACATAAAGAGAAGGACTCAGTTTTCGTTAGGAGGCAAGAACCTGGGAGTTTAAGCATGTTCCAGTAAATATATGGAAAACACAGATTGGACTTTTTTTTTCTTTTCTTTGTGACTGAGGTGACAAGGACTGGAGAGCAGACATGGAAGATTGGAATGTATGAGGAGCAATTCCCAAAGAATCCATGAAGATATTATTTTGAAAAAAAGGAAAAAAAAAACAGGAAAAGAAAAGGAAAAAAATGGCTCCATAAATGTGGCCTGTAATCAAGTCTGTGATGCATTGTTAGGCTGAGTTGATTGTGGAGGAAAGCACAGCCCATTGTGGGTGGAGCCACTCATTGGCTCATGGTCTTGGGTTATACAACAAGGCAGGCTAATTAAGTAATGAGGAGCAAGCCAGTAAACAGCCCTCCTTCACAGACGTTGCATCAGCTCTTGCCCCCAGTTTACAGCCCTACTTGGTTTCCTCTGAACTTCCTTCAGTGATGTACTGCATATAATATAGAAGAACAAGCCAAATAAGCGATTCCTCCCCAATTCGCTTTTGATTGTAGTGTTTCAACGTAGCAACAGTAGCAAGAGTAACCCTAACTAAGACAAAGAATCATCTGAGATTTTATAAAATGCACCTAACAATTCATAAGGTAAAATCGATACTGAAAACAAATGTTAAACAACTTGTGACTTTTGTTACTTTCATGGTTCAAAGGAAATCTGTGCTCCTAGATATTAATCAGACACTTCACAATATATTGATCACAGCCTGCCAATAGAGACAAACAGGACATGGGGTTTTAAGAGCCTAAATTTGGTATCTCGCATTGGTGTTGATTTCTGCCTTTTTTAAAAAAATAAATAAATAAATAAAACTACAGTGTTGTATAAATCATCAGGCAATGTTCTTAACATTCTTGAGACTCTATTTTTATTCCTGTTATATGAAGACAGTCATTAAGATATAGTTCCTGTTTTTAATAACTAGAGAGGAAAACTAAACATGCAAAGTACATGGCTGGCCGGGCRTTGGTGGCGCACGCCTTTAATCCCAGCACTTGGGAGGCAGAGGCAGGCGGATTTCTGAGTTYGAGGCCAGCCTGGTCTACAGAGTGAGTTCCAGGACAGCCAGGGCTACACAGAGAAACCCTGTCTTGAAAAACAAAAAACAAAAAACAAAAAACAACAAAAAAAAAAAGCAAAGTAGATGGCTACTAATTGAAAACATAGTAATTAGCCCATCCATACTATAATGAGACCGTGTTATAATAAACATGATATTAAAAAAGACTAACATTTTGGGGAAACCATCTGGTTCCACTGCTTTCTCACCGGGCTGCAGATAGAGAGGTTTTTAAAGGGGTGTTTTCTTTCTTATTGAAGCTTCAACCAAGGTGTCATAGGTGAGCTAATCACTTGCCATGATTGCCCTCAATAGGAAATTAAGAATAGGAATGAACTAAAAATACTGTGCTGCTCCACTCCACTCCCCAGGTTCTAGTCAAATACTAAGTGGAGTTACATGGTAGAGTCAGTCAAATTTTGACAACCTCATTCTTTATAATCCAGAGGTACCCTGACCTAAAATAATCCTCTCACCACTCTCTTCATTTCAATCCAGGAGCCTTTTTTTCTTTTTTCTTTTCTTTTCTTTATTTTTTTTTTTATTTTTTGCATTCTACAAACTCTGCTCTGAAACCCTCCCACAGTCTTCTTTAAGAGTACAGGGTTTCTTTTGTCCCACATAGTGACCTGCCTTTTCCTCTTCACATTGTCCTTCAGAATAGAATTGCCCAATCCATTTCTCAATGTGTTCCTTTTCTGACAATGATGCTGTGTTGTTCCCACTTAGTCAGATATTTCTGAAGGATAGCCTTAGTTCTTTTTTTTTCAAACCACCCCTCCTTCTCCCTCTTCCCTGCCATCATTGGGTTCAGTTATTGTCTTCTTTCTTCATTTCCTATGGTTTTAAAATAGTGTTGGTACTAAGTAGTCAAGCCTTTCATCTTCCATCTATTGGGAACAAAAGCACAGCAACAAGAATGCCAGATCTATTTGAAACCAAAGAGAGGGATAAGTATGATTAAAAACTTGCAAGGAAGAAACTCATCATTTTACAAGTGTTCACAGAACACCTATTACATATCACCAATGGCCTCATCAACTAAGGAGGCAGTGACAAAAAGAGGCAAGGGCTGTCTCTGTAAACTTTCCCATCCTGTGAGAAAGAAGAGATTATACAACTGCAAGAGCTTCATGAAGCAGGTGTCAGGCCTCCAGAGTCACTGGACTATGCTGTGAAGTGTCCCATTTGTTAAATATATTATATTAATTATTTAGGAGAAAAATGAGTATTCATAATATGTATACATAATATATGCATCTATGCAAATATATCCTGTAAAAGCCAATTATTATCAGTTGTTTCAGTTACATAAACAATTTTTTTCTATGATTTATTTCTCTATGGGAAGGGATCCATGTCTTTCCAGGACTAATATAATCAGACTTGTAAAACACAAGGGAAGGAGCTTAACCTTCCTGAGGGAAGCCAGAGGCAAAAATAGTAAAAAAAATAAAATAAAAAATAAAAAGAAATACCAAAGAAAAGAAAAGAAAATGTGATCCATGTGATAGTTAGCAGAAGCATCACTGTGCAAGGAGTTAGGAAGGGCAAGTACATATAGGTACATTAGTTCATTAGTGAACAACGTCAAAACTATCAGAGTGCCTGATCTTCAAATACATAAGTAGATTATGAATAATATTAAAATTAAATTTATAATAAATAAGGTCAAGTTACTTTAATTTCTCTTTTATTTTAAGTACGCTATTTCAAGCTCACTATTTCTGCTCAACCTTTGACACTCCACACTCTGTCCTCTTTCTGCTCTCATACAAATATTTCTTTCAGAGACTTTATTCCAAGAAATCTAAGTGAAGATAAATGTTTTAGGAATTCAGGTTTGAAGCGTGAGCCTAAGACAAAGTTAACACGGAAGCCCAGTCTTCTCTAAATGTCAGTTTGTTTATGTTCAATACATACTAAGTAGTCACATTCCATTTGGCCAAAAATAATATGTGTTGAAGAAACTTGCTTGAGATTTATTTGCAACAAATGTCTTCAAGCTGGTAGGCACTCTAGGTTTGGAAAACGCTTAGTTGTTTGTTTTAATAAAAAAAAATGTCTAGGGTTTATAAGTTTATATTTTCTTAGTTTGTCCTCAGAATACAGAAAATCGATGTCACCTATTTCTGAGAAACTTGTAGTCACTTCTTGCACATGATGCTTTGTATTGTGAGAATCTGCATAAAACGCTCCCTCACAAGGAATCTTTGTGTCTTTGCAAGATTGTTCCAAAAAGATAGTCCATGTGAAATAGACAAAGGAACGGAGGTCAACAAGAGCACATAGGTTGCCAAATACAAAATTTCTTTTCAGAACTTGTTTGAACTTATTTGACTGCATACGGAGAGTGGAGCTTGGCAGAAAATGTTTAATTTCCTTCACACGAGGCTTGTCAACTTGGAGAGACTACTGGCGAGTGTATGCCTGGATTCGATCCACATCTACCTTCTCTGTGCTACCATTAGAGAAGCACACTGAGATGCTGAAAAGCTGGCTTTTGACATGTTGGTTGGAGAATGAACTCAGAGCCCTATGCTGCTGTACTAAGCACATGACCAACAGGGAAATCTCCACCACCATTTCAACTTACGTTTTAGTCATGATTTCTGTTTGTTTCCAAAATGAAAATGGAATTAAAGGAAAGAAATGCATATGAGTATACAGAAAAAATGTCTACCCTCCCAAAGTACAGCACATTAAATATATTCAAAGTACCTAACTATGTTAGAATCCACATGTTTTCTGTGTAAATTCCAAGTTTTCCCACCCAACAAGCTGTGATTCTTCCTCTTCCTCTTCCTCTCCCTCTCCCCCCTCTCTCTCTTTAAGCCAATCTACCCATCACTAATATGTACATTTCATGAGAACACAAATAAGACACTTAAATATATATTATTGATAGATGCAGATTGCAGAGACGACTAGCTACCGCATATTCTCTTTAAAGGAATTTTTATCCCTGGGATAATTGGCAAGCATCACCCAAAAGGAGTCTAAATATGCCGGGCAGTTGTGGCTCAGACCTTTAATCCCAGCACTTGGGAGGCAGAGGCAGGTGAATTTCTGAGTTTGAGGCTAGCCTGATCTACAAAGTGAGTTCCAGGACAGCCAGGACTACACAGAGAAATCCTGTCTCAAAAAAAAAAAAAAACAAACAAACAAACAAACAAACAAACAAACAAACAAAAAAAACAGAAAACGGAGTCTAAATATAAGAGAATGCCATTGATTCTGGATAACTTTGTACACAATTCTTTTCATAGATGCTTATCTAAACATTGGAGGTTCTCAAACTCTGAACTTAGTTTCGTTGATGGTTTATGTATCTAGAGGCACAAAATGTTTTAAGTCTTATAGTCTTTGTAGATGCAAATGGCCTGCTATGTCAAGGGGTTAATAGTGGTTAATTCATAGTATAAATGCCCTTCATGTACGCAATGATCTAAGGGAAGAAAATAGGGAACTGGCAAATGAGCTAAGTTTTTCCTTTTTTTAGTGATCCATCATCATGTGCTAAGTGTGTCAAAGCCTGCAAATTTCACTCTAATTTCTTACATGTCAAAAAATCAGAAAGTCATGATACTTTCAACTGCCGACTTTAGTTCTTCATCTTTGTGTAACTTTAGACCCACATTCAAACACTCAAAAGACCAAATCATTTCTGAGCTGAAGTCCAAACTGCCCTATTTGCACACTGAGAGCATGTATCACAACATGTTATCACAGCATTAATCACACCTGATTGTTTTCCGTATGTAATTTTCTTCTTAATTTAAAATCTACTTTGCTAGCCCAACTCTATCAAATTTGGTCTCTGAGGCTTTAAGGATCCTCTTGCCATCTTCCTACTACAAAACAAATGACTAACTACTACCTGGCCTACCTCCCTATGCATTTTAATGGCATTAGATACTTAGTGAGTGATTTCTACTCTTCTATATTGCAAAAAGCATAGCTCTAAACTCAGAATGCCATCAACCAGTCTCTCCTGGATGCATACTGCAGACAGAGTGACTATACCAAAGCCATGTCTTCTACTGATCCTCGCATCATTTGTAGAAACAGCACTATGATCGCTTTCTTCTCACCAGAATACATGAAATAATAACTCCCCTCTGCTGACATCCCAGCTCTTTCTTATCCAATTATCAAAGGCTTTCCTCAACTGCATTTTATTATGGAGAAAGAACGAAGAGCCTAATTGACTTTTCTATTAATATTGACTCGGTTTGTAGAATGCCTGACATATAAACCATGCAAAATTTTAGACTTTTCAATGTTAACCCAGAGCATTTCCCTCCATTAAAATCGTTGCTACAGTTTAAATGTTTAACCCTTCCAAAAGTCAAGCTGAAATTTAATTGCAGTTACAACAGAATTTAGAGGTGCGGTGTTTAAGAAATTATTAGGCCATGAAGGCTTTGCCCTCCTAAATGGATTAATGCTGTTTTCACACTTGTTTCTTTTTTTTAATCACACTTGTTCCTTAAAGAGAAGGAACTTTGGCTTCTATTCGCCTTTTCTCCTCACTCTTGCTTTGTCTTGTTGTGTGTGATGCTCATGGGGTAGCCACATAGACCCTTGCCTCCTGCCAGAACCTTGATCTTGGATTACACAGTCTCCTGTACTGTGAAGAAAAGGCTACTCCTTATACATTGCCAGGTGCATGTGGCATTCTGTCATAGCAGCACAGATGGGCTAAGACAGAAATTCCATATAAAAATAAAAGCATATAATGCTCACCACCACACATCTTCCATAGAGAAAAAGAGCTTTAAGCTAATATTCCCCACGTTGTCACCTTTGTGATTGGAAACTCTGGGCAGATAATACTCAGGAGCTTGAGCGCCATTGCCCTACTTAACAGGGAGCTACAGGGCATAGTTAATTTATGCATGTGAAACATTCTGAATACCTTAGAATTAAATTACTGATGTGCTTATTCTCTCTCTTATATAAATATTTGCGCGAGTGAAAATTCAGCACCTTGACATTTATTGAAATGGTTGCATCAAAAAGGGAAGTAAATTGACTCCAATATAGGTGTTATCATTCAGTGTAGAAGACAGCACTTTGCCAATTAGAGAACACAAATGGTGAGGGAAATATGCAGCATCAAGAACTACTCAGGATGACTGGGTAAGCCACCACTTGGAAATACCACTTCCCTCTCAGCTGAAGCACTATGTGAAATAAATACTTGATACTCTGGTTCACTCTATTATGGATATTTCACCAAATTAAATGGGTAATCTGTATGAGAAAGATGAACAAGAGCTGGGCATTTACCTAAGTATGTCAAGTGCTTGCCTGCCATGATGAGGATTCTGAGTTCAATTCCTGGCATCACATAAACTATGGTTGCCTTGTCTTCTAATCCCAGCCCTTTGGAGGTGGAAGAAGTGTCATGCTAAGTTAAAAGTTGCCTTTAGCTACACAATAAATTAACAGGTAACTCACAGTTGAGATCTCTGAAAAATGTTAAAGATAAAAGACAGTTTCCAAGATGAGTTCTTTTTAAAGCTAATAGTCATTATTTTTATGTCAATGTGGCCAATACTGAAAGATGAAGTATACAGTTTATCATCTGAGTTCAGACCTTAAGCAAAGATTAATTTTGAAAAGTACAAGATATCGAAGTATAGAGTAGAACCTATCTGTTACATACTCTGACTATTCCATTGGAATACGTTTAGAGCCCTAAAATATACCTACAGTCATTCAACCTTAAGATGTAAAGAAATGGGATCATATAAATTTGAGGTATCTCAAATATTAAAGACAGTATGGAATGTAGATCCAAAAGTTAAGCTTGATTCTGTTTCCAAAATTCACAGTGAAGGTCTCACATACCCTATTTGCACCTATCAAATCATATTACTTATATTGGCATTCTCTGTAGTCCATTCTCTCAAATATAGCAATCCCATGGAGTCTCAGCTTTGTTCAAATAAAGAATTTATTTGGAACACATGTACGTGTATTCATCCTTCCTCTAGTTGTCCAAATGCTTTAGGTGAAAATCAGAAATAACTAGTTTCCATAGTGTTGGAACCTCATGGTAAGTTTTGATGTGACAGAAATAAGACAAATTTTGGTTTCAACTGTAATTTTCCCCGGAGATATTTTCAAATATCATAGAAAATTATGTCATCTCAAAATAAATTGTTCTGTGGTGATTATAATATTTAATTGTTGTAATATTTTAGAATGAGAAAAGAGAACAAGAAGGAAGATAGAGGCATGCCATTTTAACTATTGGAAAATAACTCTAGAAGTTATAAGGTAAGGATAAGCACTGAGTTGTACTGAATTTGTAAATATTATTTAACAATGCCTATTATTAAATGTCCTTGAGCCAGACTATTACTGTTTTAAGATTCTTGAACTTGTGAATTTTTAAATCTAGCAAAATTTGATTGCTAAAGCTGTTAATTGTTGTACTCGGTCACAACTGAATTCAAATGTTCTGTGTGGATTCTAAAGATAGAGAAAACTCGATTGTGAAAAGTTTTTGAGGTCATTTATATCCTTGACCCCATTCGGCAAAACAGGACCTGAGGACCAGCCAAGACTCACTCCAGCCTGTGCAATCACCCAGTGCTTTATCTACGTTTACTGCCCAAGGTCTGACACATATTGCTTTCTATTATTCCTATGGATGTCTGGAACAGTTAACTTACAGTCTCTTGAGAATGAAAGTAGAGAAACAAAACTTGAATTCCATTCCATTGTTTAATATAACCCTAGAAAATTATGTTCATTGTAGTTAAGCAATCTCCCACTTCTGCTTCCGGTCAATTATAGGTGTCGGGACAATGGTGGCTGCTAAAGGAGACCATACCACTGCAGTATATTTAAAATTAATAGGCTGGAAAGGGAAGTCCCACTGGTGATCTCTCACACAGAAACAATTCAAAAAAATTCTCCAGATTTATATTTTTTATATATGCATACGTATCTATTCATCCTGGCATACATATACCTATCTTGCTATTAGACATACTTTAAACTATGTACGTGTGTGTGTGTGTGTGTGTGTGTGTGTGTGTGTGTGTCTGTGTAAACATTGACTATAACTCTTGTTAACCTTTTAAAGGTCAAACTCTCAAATTCAATGAGTTCCAAATTTCTGGTTCTCGTGTTCATAATAATAAAGAAACCATATTTATCATTCTGAATGATGAATTAAATGGATTAAATGTTAACCACAAATTATTAACCTGACGTCAGGTACAAAGTTGTTTGAAAAACAACTTTTCATTCTATTTAGTTAACAATTTTGGATAGGGAATTGTGGAGTGGTTCAGTGTTTTCGGTTAAAGCATGATGACATGAGTTCCAATGCCATTAAACATCTATGCTTAAATGCAGGGTGTGGCTTCGTATGCCTGTAACCATAGGACTAGGAACAGAGCTGGTGACATTGAGAGAGTCACTATGAATTGCTCTCTTGCTCTACTAGTTGAAGCACAGTGATTTCTAGGTCCCATGAGAGGCTCTGTCTAAAGCAAATCAGAGATGGACCAATTGAAGAGGGAGTTTAATTTCATCCTGTGGCTTCCAAGTCCACAGATAAAGTAACCAGAACAAACAAACATATATACATACATACATACATACATACATACATACATACATACATACATACACATGTCACACACAACTTGAAGTAGAAATTTCTCATTATTTCTATGTAAGAGCATGATTGCATACCTATGAGGGGAATCGTTTACAGTTATTAAACCCAGAATGGACTACTGAACTTCAAAGTCTGAAAGTATTTTTGAAGAGTGAAAGAGTGATTCTGTTGATATTCACAAGTTTTTGGAAGTAGCTCCAGTTTGGGATTCCCCCCAAAGAACAGATTCCCAAAACAGTTTCTAGATACCACTAAAGTGTTCAGAGTATGTTACTCAAAGATGTCCTGTTAATTTTCTACTTTCTGTTCACAATGTTCAACTCTGTCATATAAACAATAATAGCAACAGTGAATTGTTCATCTTGTCACTTTATTATTTTCTTATAATATTTGGTCTCTATACAGAAAATATATAGACAAGCCTCGTTATCTAGGATGACATCTGTAAAAGTCTGTGACCTCCAGATGCAGTCTCAATCAATACCCCACAAAACCATGTTTCTGAAAGTGGAGGAAATAAATATGTATGTATTACTTATTTGAAAGGCTACAACAATTGAAAAGTGATTGTTGACATTTTAGAGCACCTACTTTCTTTTTCTCCCCAACCTGGTCCCAGATTTTTCACCTCCTCTTTATCCTTCCAAACAGTTTCCTGATTTTCAATTAGTTATCATTTGAAACTAAAGAGTTAATAATAAGAACCACAGATTTTGTTTCTATTGCCCTAAAACTTTCCAAAATCTATTTTCTTAGAGTTTTTATTTTTCTCTCATATATACCAAGGACATCGACATCCATTTCAGAATTTCCAAGAAAGTTGTAAAAGTGGCACAAAGCAGGTTTTGGCATCTACAAACTATGATGACCACAACTGGTTTTCAAGTTTGATATGCACAGAGTTACTGATATCACTGTTGTGAGTAATACATCATGGTTCCTAGATGGGAGAAACATCAGCCATGTGAAAAAAGGGTACAGTTATTTTACCTAATCTTATGTAAAACCTATGTGGGCATCTTTGGTTTGCTGGAGTGCTATCAATCAGATCATAGCTACAGTTTCCAACTAATAAGATACTTATATTCACCAAGAATAGCAAGAGACACATTCTAAACTTTTAGGATTCTAGATTTAGATTTAGCTGTCAACTTTACCCAGCCTAAAGCTATCTGAGATGAAATCATTTGAGTTGCATAAGTCTTCTTCCTTTTCTTTCCTTCCTTTTTTACCTTTTCCTATCCATGCTAAGATTTTTTAATGTTTTTCTCTACTTATTCATAGATGTCTTTGATAATAACTATATAATATTAGAATCACAAATGGCATTATTTCCTCTAGTCCCCGTTATCTATATAAATAAATTACTTGAAATTATCTTTTTGAAAGGTATACTTGTGGGGTTGCCATTTAGTCTTGGCTGGCCTGAAACAATTCTTGCTCAGTCTCCCTCATGAACCCTGAGATGCCGACCTGTATCATAACAAAATACCAGCTCATTTGGTATTTGGGCAAGACATTATTACCAGTTTCCCTAAGCTCAAATCTGCCACCTGTTACACTGCCATTAAGTTTTTAGGACTCTTTCTCTGAGAACTTCAAGAAAACACTCTGTTTTACTTGTTTACACAAACGTGTGTAGATAGCAAACCACTCCATTCCTATACAATGAACCCTTTTTCTTGTTTCCTATGTTTGTGTGTGTGTGCATTGTGTAGTATAATCAGCTATATTAAATATATTCTAATTTAATATCTTCTAATTATATGATATGAATTTAATATATAATCAGTATTGGTTTTGCACAATGCCTCACCATGTGTGCCTAGAGCATTATTTAGCATATGGAAGCAGAGCAAATACCAATTAATGTGAACTAAGGAGTTCCTAACCTTTTTGCATAATCCAGCAAGTTTCGCCTGCTTAAAAATCTCTGAATATTCCTTTTCAAAGACACACACGAAGCTGATCCTGTCTGTCGCCATGTTAACCTATGCAGTCCTGATTAAAAAGAGACCCTTTGCCCTGTGTATTTGTAATTTATCACTTTGACTCTGAAGACATTAAACTGCCTCAATTCTGTTACAGCATTCCGTGAGGACTCCATTATTATCTTTTTTTTTTTTTAAAGGGAACCATTCATTACATGGTCCCCACCTCCCAGGAGTATTTTTTTCCCTGATCCTTTTACAGGTTCCACTGAGACAAATCTTATTTGTATCCAATGAAGAAAGATGGTCTTAGCTTTAAGAAAAAGAAGGAAAAAAAAGGAGGGTCAATGAATTAAGTTGGTTTATTTTTAAGCAGGTCATTTTTCATACTCTAGCTAGCCTAGAGCAAAGCTTGGACTGTCCTGAAACTTCACCCCAGTTTCCCCAGATAATTAAGCATTTACTATTTACTCGCTCAGCATTTCATTTACACTTTTTGTCTTTGGTCACTTAAGACTCACTGCAACTGTTTTCTCACTGCTGGCTTCAAATTAGAGCTTCTGAAGGAAACGCTGCTTTTCTCCCTGGCTATGCCCAAAATGTTATAAGCAAACATATGGTATTGGGGATGGTGGAGAGAAAAAAAGAAATAAAAGGCAATATTTTTAGACTACAAATAAGCTATTTTGAGTCCTTTGAAGTACCATAATAAAAGCTATTCACAAAAATGGTGGTGCACTTTACAATCGCTTCAACTCATGTCTTATCCAGCAGGACACTCTCTTCCTCCTATGCCTACTTATAAAGGAAATCTGAACCTACTTTCAAGTTTAATAGGTCCCATTCTAAGCCCAGGACTTTCACTAATATGAAATATAGTGGATTTCCATCCATAGATGGATGTCACATGGTGGCTTAAAAGAATGTAAATCTGGGGTAGAGACTCATTATCAGTTCGTTTTGATATGCTTCAAATATCTTGAGTAAGAAATAGCATTAAACCCCACAGTTTTTGTTTGTGACACTCAAATGATGTTAATATCTTTCGGGAAACACTGTGTGGAATAAATGAGCATATATTTGATGAGGTGAGGGGACACCTGTGCCACCATGTCAAAAATGAAATAAATGTTAGATTAAGGAATGGTTTTGCATATGCTTGTTTTCATTTCCCTCTTCTTACTATTAGACAGAATAATTGTATTTAAAGACTGAAAAGCTCTGGAAGTCCTTGTTTATGAACAATCTTATCATGTAAAAGATGAAGACAGAAGCATTTCCAACTGCAATGTTTGTTAAAGTGCAGACAGCGAGGAAATTGATTTGAATGGGAGGGGAAGAGGAAAGGAACAGAAGAGTAGAGGGAGGGGGAAACTGTAATCAGGATATAATACATGAGAATCAAAACTATTTTCAACAAAAAGAAAAATAAAGTTCAGTCTGATCTAGAATGTAAAAAAACACACTGAGTTCCTCTGCATTGTTAATGCTATCATTATTACAAGACTTCACACTAAGTATACCAGTGACCTCAAGAAGAGGGAGATCTCTCATTAATTGTTCCTTTCTGTCTCTTGACTCTCAACTTCTCTATGTTCTTAAGATGAATTTGAATAAAATATGATTGACATAAAAGTGTTCACATATGTAAGAATAAGGGACATGTATTTGAATCTCTCTTTCTTACTCATAATTCCTGAATTATGTCCTTCTCATATGAGAACTTATTTAAAATATGAAAAGTTAATGGACACAATAAGTAATGATTTATTTAAACTCAAAAAAGGAATTAAAGAACACATTTTATGTGTCTTGGTGATCTTCATAGCTGGAATGAAAAAAAGGAGCCTTTTTGTCACAGATCACCCACTATATGATAACAGAACATAATTCCATTATGTCAGAATATACAAATCACAGGAAAGCAGAATTTATCTGTTCCAAAAGAAAAAGTTCCGTTCTTACCTTTCTTGTGAGGACAAGATGAGATAAAGCGTCTTCTTTTCTCTTATGCTTTGGAATTTTTTTAACCTATTGAAAATTCCTCATACTAAGAATTTGCTGACAGTTCCCTAGGAACAATCTACATTTCAAAAAGATCCTTAACATAGCTCTATTGTACAACCTGTTGCATGAGTGGTTCTCTGTCAAATTATTGATCACTTTACCTATAGGTCTTGTCCTTGCTGGCATGGCCAGGTCCTTGTGAAAACACAAAGTCTGACCCTGTGTAACTGGTAACAATTTATGATTGCATTGTGCTTGTCGGTTTCTGAAATTGACAAACCAAACATGTACAGAGACATTTCTGTGAGAATGCTGAACTAGTTGGGTTTTCTGTTGTTGTGATAAAATATTGAACCATACAAAATTGGAGAGGAGTGGGTTTATTTCAGTTTACAATTCCCAGAGCATAATCCATCATGAAATGAAGTCAGTGCAGAATTTCAAGGCATGAACCTCAAGTCAGAAAACTGGATGAATGCTGCTTACTGACTTGCTTGCAGGCTCATGTTTACCTACCTTTCTTTTACAGCCTATCCAAAAGTGGTAGGGATGCTACCACTCACACTTGGCTTAGCCCTCCTATGTCAATCAACAGTCAAAAAAACACCCATGAAGACAGGCCTACAGGCCATTTAATGGAGACAACACTTCAACTGAAGTGTACTCTTCCTAGTTGTGTCAAGGTGACAACTCAAGCTAAGTGTGACAAATGCCTTCAGAGGTATAAGAAGTCTCAGATCATTCCTGAACATTTCTTTACTGTTTCTAGAATTTTAAATCTGGGTAAAGGTTTGAGAACTTTCTTGATATTTTTGGTGCATGAGAGCTACTAATTACTCATTTGCTAACCCCACATGTCACTGCTTGACATTGTAGTCACTGTCAAGACATGACTTTCCTCTTCAGCTGTAGTAAGAATGTTCTAGATACACAAAAGTCCATAGCTCAACATAGTGTATATGCTAAAGAATGGCCCTCTCTGTGTCACCCCAAGGATCCCCATGGATTCATCCAAAATGGCCTCAGAACGATCTTGCCTAGTCTTTTCTTCCTTTCTGTTTTCTCTTTTCTAACTGATGGGAGTCTGACATGAAGTACTCTGCTGCCAATCTGGCTTGGTGACTAGTTTGATCTTGCAGTCATAAACCCCATTAAGCAGAATTTATTCCTAACTCCATTTCATTGTCTCTGGCTGAGAATATTCAAGTGATCCACACCTGTTCATCACTAATGGTATTTTTGTGAGTGTTCCTTTTGGATTTCAACTTGTCTAGAGATGTCCTGGGCATACAACTGAGAAATTGTTCTTTGAAAGCTTAATTGAATTGGGAAGAGACTCATTAATGTGGGCAGCACTTCCAAGTGGCAGCTCAAATAAAAGGAGGTTGGAGAAAGACAATCTTTTGCTCCACTTGCTTAGATTCATGTTGTGCAGGCAAGTTTATCAACCTTGTTGTCAACTTATTATTGTCACTAGAGCTGCCACCATTCTCTTTGTATCTGAAACCATCTTCATTTGATACAGACCAGAGACCTACAGTTCTATTGTAATCTTCTGGGCTATCAAAGTGAGAAAGGGCTGCTAAATGTGTGGTAATGTAGTCTGAGCAGTTACACAACCTCAGTCTGCACAGTAGGACAGCAGCTATTGGTGGATGCCTGTTCTGTTTCCTTTAAGCCAATCTAATAAATACCACTTTAATGCACATATTCATTCTCTTTACTCTAAGAACATTGACAACATTTCTATATGCTGATGAAATTAGAACTACAAGTTTCCTATAGTATTTTTTTCATTTCTATATAATCTTTTCCCTCCTCTCACATTGTCTATCATTTGTTGTTTTATTTTTTTAAGGAGAGAAAAAGTTTTATAGAAACAATAACAATTAGATTCCATGAGAAAATCACCCACTTTTTAAAATAAGTTGAACATACTCAAGTGTAATAATGCTTGAATTTACAAAGTTATGTGTAAATTTCAATCAGAATCCACCTCTTCAAAGGCCATATAAGTCCGAAATTAGATAATGTTTATAATAGCAGTCCTTGTTGCCTGAGGGAGGGCTGTATATTACTGACTCCCTAATTAATAGACTTTACAAGTGCTTTCCTAATTTTTATGCATATAGTTTTCATTTCTTCTTTATTGATGATTGAATTTGGGTCTATTTTAAATTTCATTGTGGCTTCTGTAGATAAAAATGTTGTTTTCCAGGAGGCTGATATAGCTGTCTCCTGAGCTGCTCTGCCAGAGCCTGACATATACAGAGGCAGATGTTTACAGCCAACCTTTGAACTGGTCATGGGTTCCCCAGTGGATGAGTTAGAGAAAGGACTGAAGAGGCTGAAGGGGCTTGCAATCCCACAGGAAGAACAACAATCAACTAGTAAGAGCTCCTAGGGTCTAAACCACCAACCAAGGAATACACATGCAGGGACCCATGCCTCCAGCTGCATATGTAGCAGAGGGTGGCCTTGTTAGGCATCAGTGGGAGAAAATGCCCTTGGTCCTGTGAAGGCTCAATGCCCAAGTATAAGGGAATGCGAGGGTAGGTGGCCAGGAGTGGGTGGATTGGTGGGTGGCGGTTCACCCTCATAGAAGCAAGAGGAGGGGGACTGGGATGGGGGTTTCTGGGGGAAAGAATAAGGAAAGGGGATAACATTTGAAATGTAAATAAATAAAATACCCAATAAAAATAATAAAAATCTAATTTAGAAAGCATTAATAAAGTTTAATTTAATAAAAAACAAGTATGTTGTTCTCATCTACTCAATATTTACTTAGCAACTACTGTGTGAATTGCTTGAGTAACATTTTTCTGCAAAGAATTGTCCAAGGTAAGACTAGAATTACCTTATTAATACATATCAGACAATTTTATAGTAGTCTAACTATAAACAATAAAGCCTAATTGGATGTGATATGGATCAATATTATACTGGCTAAAAATCTAAATAAAAATGTAGTTGAGTGCATTTAATTAGGAAAAGAGCACACACAYACAATCACACACACATATATCTGTAAAACTTCTACTGTAGTAAGGATTTTTAGTTATCTATATGTCATGACAGTTTATTCTTCAGATATAAAGTACTTAAAACACATTATCATGCTTACTGTATTTATGTTTTAAAATTTTTCTCTTCTGAAATAGATTTGAGACAATTGCAAGCTGAGACTAGGCTTTATCATTTTTTTTACCTCCCCATGATTAATTCAGTAGCTGCATATATTGAATGCTCAATGGGAAATCTTGGCCTCATGTCTTTATTATATTGGAAATTATGTACAAAAAAGCCCATGTGAACTAGAGCTAAGAACCAACAAAAGACACTATTGAACTTAATTTTACAACCAAGATAATTCTCTCTTATAGAAGCCCTCTTAACAAAACTGTCACCTGTCACAAGTGAACTTTAATATTACTAGGTATAGTATTGGTTCACTCCTATAATTCTAGTACTTGGGAAGTAAGGGCAAGAAGATTAGAGGTTTAAGGCCAGTATCCAAAACTTAAGGTCTTATCAATAAACCTGGGCTATGCAAGACCATAGAAAACAAGGAAAGGAAGGAAGAAAAGAAGGAAGAAAAAACAGAAGGAAGGAAGGAAGGAAAGAAGGAAGGAAGGAAGGATTGTAAAAGGAAAAGGCAGAGGGAGTGAAAAATGCAGCGAAGAAATCAGAGAAAACTAGCATTTTTATTGTGTTGTGAAAACGGAGACATAGTGTGAGTCTTAGCTTCTCCCAACTCTACCACTAGACTTTTGACAGGGTTGTAGGGTTATAAGGAGTGTCTAGATTCCTTTTCTCTTTAAATGATATTTTATTCTATTGTATCTAGGATTATCTAAAGGTTCAAACAAGATAAAGGTTATGAAAGCCCTCCTTCTCCCCTGAAGAAAATCATCTAGCCCAGCATCCTAATTTAATGAACATTACAAGTGCTTTCCTATTTCCAAATTTATGTTTACTATATAGCTGTGACCCATTTATGTATAAGTATACTTCTTTTAAATGTATATTGTGCTCTTTGAATTTATTTTGAAAAGCACAACGAAAAATCTAATTTTTAATTTGACTAATGAGTGGCATAATTGCAACTCATAGAACTTCTCTCAATAGTGGCAAAATTTATGAACCAAAGAAAAAATAACACAGGTAAGCTGAATGATTCTGAATGGTAAAATGACAAAAGAAACTGCAGGGTAGAAAAGAAAGATACATGCAGTAAAAAGTATTTTTTCATTAACAACTGTTCTTAATAACAACACTGACATCAATAAAATATAATAATGTTATGTATGCTATAATAAAACCCCATGACTTAATACAGCCTGTGAGAATAAATCTAAACTTAGGCTCTATTAATGCACTTAAGAATGGATGTCTTCATTTACAAAATCTATTGTTCAATGAAGATCTATTTTATAGTTTCTTTTTTATTTAAAGAAAAATCAATGTCTGTGTGTATTTGTTCTTTGTTTTCTGAGAACAGTATTTTATATGTGCCCAGTTAGACCTGATAATATTAGTTGAGTGTGACTTCATCCAAATGATGTCTTTATGTAAGATTAAATTCTAAGATATCAAATAGGACTCCAGTGTTAGATGTAATGATAGAGACATCACAATGCAATAAATGGTCCTTGTGTTACTAATAACACAAAAACAGTGTTTATACTCACTTCATGGATGGGCAAAAGAAAGTGGCTTGCCACTCAACACAAAGCTAATAAACTACTGAATCTGTACTTAAATATGATACTGAACTTTCCTGATGTAAGCACTTTTTCTTCCTTTATACCACGATGAAAAATGGTACTGGACCATCTGTTTAAAGGGAGATAGCCAATCCCGGTTTTATAATTCATTTTAATCAGCATCAATAATTGCAGGCTAGCCATGTACCTCACAGTGTGCAGTCAAACATTATTGGTAGAGTGAGTGGAATATTTAGCCAGAACATTTCATAAACCAGTTCCTAATAAGTGTTTCCCTGAAGCAAAACACGTTAAATAGAATTTAAAATTTAAGCCACAAACCTGTTTCAGGCTCAATGGAAAAATATGGCTGTCCCTCCAAGATACTGTAAACCAACTTTGCACTGTTTCCATAAACTGGGTCGTCAGCATCAGTGGCAGTTACATTAGTGACAGACGTACCTAATTTAAGAGAGAGAGAGAGAGAGAGAATGAGTGAGTGAAAACAGTAAGGAAAGGCTTGTAATTCTTTCCCAGGTGCTAAATTATGTCAGATATATCATACATGAACCCATAGGAAATAAAGAACTCCCTAAATATGGAGGCAAAATCCTTTGTTAGAACTTCAATAGCAAATATTTTATAAGAAACAGTTGAAATAGTGGATTAAAATAGCATTTTTAGTCTCTATTATTTAAGATGCCTTTGTAGTTTTCATCAGAAGGATATCTATTAGACTCGTGTGAGCTTAAGGAATTTGCAAAGGAACCATATCAAAGAAATATGAAACAAAAGGTTAATAATATAATACAGCATGTAGCACTTGAGTTTTGCTGAAGTACAACCAAATGTACCTTGAAAAGTTGTCTGCTGTAAAAGCCAGCACATAATATCAAAGGAATATTTTATTCTATCACACTTAATTTATCAGAATATAAAATAAGATAGGAACCACCAATTAATCAGCTAGCTGAGGTAATTAGAGCCATGGATAACAGAACGAAAACCCTTTCTCACATTATTCTTCTGTGCTTTATAGCAACCACACACAGGGTAGAGCTCTCCTGAATGGCAGTATATATGCTAATGAAAAATCCCTGTGCTACAGAAGGAGAGAGATTTGTGTGGGACAAATGAGAAGGTAACAGAAAAACTGACTCAGCAACTCATGTGACTACACAGCAGCAGGCACGTGCCCCTCTTCAGGTCTAGCAAAAATCGAATGGTCATGGACAGGTTTTCAAGGGAGATTACACTGAAAATAAATACTAATGAAATGTCAAGTTTTGCATAGACACGTACATAGAATTCAAGCAAGAGTAAAGATATAGAAGATTGAGGGATAGCTTTATGACTTCTGAAACTTGGAAATCAAGAGGAGTCTGATGTGATTGAAATGAAATATGAGTGCAGGCCCATTATGTTATGTTCCTTTCTCTGATATAAGTTATTCACAAAGTAGTTATTTAACATGTTTATTAATTAAGTTGCTAAATGAAAGCATACATTGGAATTATCTGGTGATTTATTGAAAATGTTAATGTCACAGATTATTCACAGAAAATATGTTAATAAAAGAATACCTGTATTATTTTTTTTTTATTTTCTATATTCTTTGTTTACATTCCAAAGGCTTTCCTCTTTCCCAATTCCCCTCTCACCATATGTCCCATAAATCCTCTTCCCTCTGCCCATTCCCCAATCACCGCCCTACCATTTCTCTGTTCTGTTACTCTCCTACAAAACTGGAACCAGTCTTTTTGGGACCAGGATCCTCTCCTTCCTTCTTCTGAGCAATTTTTTGATTTGCTAATTGTGCCTTCAGTATTCAGAGCTTCTGGGCTCATTAATATCCACTTATCAGTGATTGCATTTCATATGTATTCTTTTGTGATGGGGTTAGCTCACTTAGGATGATATTTTCCAGATCCAAACATTTGTCTACAAATTGCATGAATTCATTATTTTTAATTGCTGAGTAGTATTCCATTGTATAAATATACCACATTTTCTGTATCCATTCCTCCTTTGAGGGACATCTGGGCTCTTTCCAA
>BDUI01000978.1:88883-101768 GCA_002335545.1 Apodemus speciosus
TAGATCTTTGAGAAATTTTTGTGTTTCCTCTTTCATGACTTCTGCCTGTTGACCCAAGTTCTCCTGTATTCTTTTAAGTGATTTTTGCATTTCCTCCCTATTGGCTTCTATCTTTTGACAGGTATTCTCCTGAATTTCTTAAATTAATTTTTGTGTTTCCCTCATAAGGGCTTCTATCTTTTGATCTATTTTCTCCTGTGTTTCTTTAAGGGATTTATTTATGTCCTTCTTGTGTTCCTCTAACAGCATCCTGAGCAGTGATTTTAAATCCAAATCTTGTTTTTCTGGTGTGTTGGGGTATCCATGACTTCCTGTTTTC
Organism: Apodemus speciosus; assembly: GCA_002335545.1. Classification (NCBI taxonomy): domain Eukaryota; kingdom Metazoa; phylum Chordata; class Mammalia; order Rodentia; family Muridae; genus Apodemus; species Apodemus speciosus. Next base: position 89,203 of record BDUI01000978.1, read on the forward strand.
GGAGAATTGTGTTCACATGCTGCCATGTTACCTTGATTTCTGTTAGTAATGTTCCTACATTTGCCTTTTGCCATCTGGTTATCTCTGGTGTTGGTTGGCCTTGTTGTCACTGGCTGATGTTTGAACCTTCCAAGAGCCTGTAAGGGTAATTCCGCACCTCCAGATATCAGGGTTTCCCCTGGCTTGGATTGCTGGTGTGCTACCTTCCTCTTGGGTGCCCTTGGAGTCCTAATGCTTCCTGCCCCAAGCAATGCTACTCTCGGGTTGTCTCTGTGAACCTGGTGCTGCCTGTCTGCTCCTTCAGGGTGCACAGATGGTGGATGCTGCTGGACCTTATCCAAGTACTGATCACTCTGCACGGCAGATGACCCCCCAATTTGGTTGGTGCATGATTGGGTTGGCATACAGATGGCCTGCTGAGCTGCCCAGGCCCTGGCTACAGGCAAAAGCCTGGCAGTTTTCCACCCAAGCGATGTTAGTCTCGGATTAAGTCTGCGTACCTGGGCCCGTCTGTTGGTTCTCTACATGTTATCTGGTGGCAAGATGGAGACTACCACTGCTGCGAGTGCTGGGAGGACCGCAGGTCAGGTGGCCCCCATCCGTGTTGGTGCACAACCCATTGGGCGTTGAGATGGCCCTCTGAGCCTCCCAGGCTCTGGCTACAGGCAAAAGCCTAGCAGGTTTTCACCCCAGTGATGTTAGTCTTGGATTAAGTCTGCGTACCTGGGCCCATCTGTTGGTTCTCTCTCCTGCATTATTTTTATACAGGCTGTCCTTCATTAACTTCTGAAGGGAAATGATGGAAACAAGACACAATAGGTGTATACAAGCTGTTGTGAAACCATTAAAATGGCTGAAATAGATCACATGAGGGTATAAAGCAGGGTTTGCGAGCTGGAGTACTCATAGAGAAAAGGGGCTAGACATTAGCTCTTCAACACTGAAGAAGGGAGAGATGAGGTGGCCCCAGAGAATGGAATTTGGCCTTGGGCCAGGGTGCTCTGCTTAGCTAAGGGCAATGACAAAGTGGTGTCAGGGGTTATCGGCCTTACATAGTTAATTTTTAATGCTCCTAGCATATAGGAGAAGAGGGTTATAATCCTGAAAGAGATACATTGTGTATCTGAGTTGCCTATTGAAATAGGATTGGTCCTTGAAAGATCTTATCAATCAAAATGTTGTTGAGATGCTTCAATTGCAGTCACTATTCAGAAAAAATAAATGTAATAACATTGGTTGAGCAGGTGATAGTTGTATAATAAAAATTTATCCTCAGAATGATGTTTCATCAGTTGTAAAGACTACAGAGCTAGAACATGGCTTGAATGTCACTTATATAAAGCACTCCACCATAAATTGGGAACAGCCCATTTTGGTGTGTGTGTGTGTATGTGTGTGTGTGTGTGTGTGTGTATGTATGTATGTATGTATGTATGTATGTATGTATGTAATAAGATTCACCTTCCCAAAAATGCAAACATTTTTAAGGAAGATATACAACAACTATTTTTGTAGTGTATAAAATTAATCCAAAAATTAAAGAACTAAATGGACAGAGAAAAAACACTCCATGAATAATTTAAAGGATTAACAGAAATCAGAATGAATACTAGTGTGAAACTCTGCACTGAAAAACACTGGAGAATTTTCCCTTACTTTGGTGTCTAGTATATCTTCTTTTATAGCAAGTGATTTTTGTCCCCAGTGTGAAGTAAAACACTAACACAAAAAGTTAGTCATGTTTAATGGTCACTATGACACTGTGATAGTGGGCCCAGTCACTACTAAAACATGGAGAGACAGAAGAATCAATCAAAGATCTTCTTCCAACACTGAAATCATATTATGCATTGACTCAAATTACGGAATGTCTTTGTAGACAAAAAACATACCTAAATATTGTCTGCAGATTTTTGGGTTTGAGTTAAACAGTACCACAGAATCTTTTGAATACAAAATGAGCTAACTTGTTCTGAATCACATGCACATATCTTCAGGCAAGCCATTTAACTTGACATAGTCTCAGATTAAGTATATACAATATATGTATATATGACATATGTGCATATATAATATAAATATATAAATATTTATGTATACATGTATACATATATTAATGCATGCGTATAAATATTTTATATAATATATTATTATATAATAGAATATATGATGTGTTACATATAATAGATTATATATAACTAGTATAGTTCAGAGGGTTCAGCAAATAATGTTTGTAGATAACCCAGAAATATTAACATGTTAAGCCTGGGAGTAATAGACATGTCTCTGTGGTTGTTTACTACCTTCCAAAAATAGTCCCCTAAGTCCCAACCATAACGATAGGGTAGACTGTAGTAGAGTATGTTGCTAATTCCTCTCAGTCAATTCTGATGTAAAGTCATGATTTAAAATATATGTTAAGAAACTTTTCACAACTGAACTTTGCTTATTTTGTTTCAGCACATGAGTTTCTGTTATGACTTTTCTGAAGTCATGCTCAGATTTTTATCTAAAATGAAGCATATTTAATACTATTCATTTAGGGGAACAAACCACGCATCCCATTTCTCACAGGAAAAAAGTGAGAATGTGTCCTTGGCAGTTTTTTTTTCCCAAACTAGTCTCCATGACTTCAGCTTCTCTTGTGAAGACTTGTGATGTCATTTCATTTTGAGAGCTTCCCATCACTGTCCTGGTGCATGAAGGAAAGACTTAGCAGCTCCATAGTTCAGCTAGCCATAGAACAAGACAATCACTTTTGCTTGGCAGACCTATAGCAGTATGAAGTACAACTCTGCTGAAAATCATACAGTGTTGGAGGCAAGGTCACAAAGACTCAAATCAGAACACACATTTTATTCTCCATCTCTGATTCTTTTCAAATTCTACACATTTAGCTAAATGCTTGAGCATTCTAACCCTTGGCATTTTTTGTCTGTTTTAACAAAGTTGGTAACAATTGTTACACTGCAGACATGTTCAGATAATTCACTATAATAATCCATGTAAACAATGGGAAATTTTTATTTATAATATATCCAGAAGCTTTCTCTCCTCACGTAAATGTTCCCTTATTTGTATACATGTAAAACTGAATACAAATTGTTTTACAATATTAAAGATATAATAAGTGAGTAGGTATATTGATAATTCTAAGCTGATTATTACACAATTGATACCAGAATCTGTGCCAGCCATAATAAAACAATATATGTGTAATATATAATATATGTATGTATGTGTAGCAATAAGCTCATATGAAGGAAGTGATTTCATTATTAAAGTTGACGAAAAAAGATACATCGGCATGTAACCTCACATTAATCAGCACATGACCTCTGTCTAATCTATTTCACATCAGTTTCTGCTTCAGGATAAATTGCTCTTGGGTCAGAAAGAGAAAAGTGTTTAATGGAGTGAGTACAAAGCCAGGCATCAGGCAACTTGCCAATACAAGTTTTCCAATGCTACTTGAATAGAAGGCACTCTCTCAAGATCACGCAGATCCCACATGAATGTGAAGAAGTTCTCCTGGTTTGGGAACCACAACAGTGCTAAGACAAGCTTTTGACTACATCCTCATCCCAGATAGGTCTGCCTGGCGTCTGGCTTCCAGAAATCCACATCCATGGATCTTAGACACTTGGAAAGTGTCTAATCCATCAGGAGTGTTATTTCTCTACAGTTATTCAATACTGTTGATACACCTATACACTACAATGGAAGTATGGGGAAGTTGGCTGCATTTGTCAAGTGATTACCCAGAAGAAGGAAAATAGATGCTTTGAAGTTCATCTTACAGCAGAAAAGATTTCAAGTCAAGCTGCTGTGTAGGCTCCTCTATGGAAATGCATGCAGAATGCAGAGCACGGAGGCAAATTGAAAAGTGTAAACCTTGCAGGATAATGTTTCTTCAAAGCAGCAAGTGTTGCTGTGTGATAAATAGGACCCTGAGTAATACCCAGGAAATACAACAACCAGGATTCTCTGTTTGTGTTTTCATTTGGAACAGTTTTTGTCCTTTTGTCAAGGATACAAGAGACTCATTTAGCTAGTGACTATAAATTTGACACTGTGCCATTTCTCCAAGAAAGCCTCTATTATAATCCAACTGGATGCTGATCCTAATTATAATAATATAGCTGTTGTCTCTCCAGCTGTTGTCAACAAAAATGATCCCCATTGCTGCAACCCAGGCTTCTAGTATCAAGTCAAGTGTGAACACACCAGTCCAAGGTGATTTCTGTTTTTAACAAACCCATTTTTTTGTGCATTTAGATTCTTAGTTAAATGAAATGTGGCAGTATGTTGCATGGATCTTAATTAGTAGAGAGCATACAGCATCATCTATATTTTTCCCACTTGAAACTTTCCTCCTATTAGCTTCAGAACTTACATATTTTCTTCCAATCATGACAGCAAAGACTACAAGCAAAATTAACCATCAAAGACCTTACTCTGTCAGGTTAGAGGTTCTGGTTTGCTGACAAACTAAGATGAAAAGCCTTCGGGAAAATAAGATGTTGGGCTTTAGGTAGCGTAGCTCTGCTAGCTTGGGTATACTTCCTTTTTTTTATGAGCAAGTCAGCACACCAATTCTGCACATTATTCAGAAAGAAAAATGCTGGTGCTGACACCCTGAGCAAGAAAACAAAGGTTTGGTGCAGCGTGAAAATGCGCACACTGGAAAAGCTAAGGCTATTATGATGAGAGGAACACAGACCCCATTTGCAAGGAGTCATTTGCAATACATTCTTAGTGAATAAGCATTGCTATAGCCAGTGGAAAAATAAAGAAGCGGAACCTTTGCAATAGCTGAAATCCAAAGAGGCGTGTACTGCTGGCTTCCTCCTATCTTCAAACTTTTCATTTTAATTTCTAGTTCCCTGTTCCAAGTTCAGTAGAAACAATCCACAGACAGAGGGCTGAGAAACATCATCTGAAAAAGCCTTACTTAAACATTCACGCACATTGCAAAGATCACAAGCCTAACAGGTCATAGCAGTTATGGGATTCTTCTCATTAGTTTAATAAAAATAAACCCTTGGCTCAACTTTTCTCATCCTTCTTACTAATTTTCCCCAAGGACTCTGCAACACAATAGATACATGGGCACATGGGTCTCCATGACAACATGGCTTGTTTGTTGTGGAGCAACAATGCCATAATTTCACATGAACTTGTTGGCATTTAAATTAACAGTTACTACATGCTGAAGCATGATGTTCTGGATGTTTTCAACATGTCATATCCAGTCCACTACTTTGTAGTCTTGTCAAACAATTCTTTTGGACAGTCAAGTACTTGACTGGGAAATATCTTACATGGGATTTTTGTTACTCCAGTTGATTACTTTTTATTTTTTTACTTACAGAATAACAAAACCCTTGTGTAATTAAGGTAAAAACTGAAAAATCAAATAGCCAACTCATATCACTATCCCATTTCTCTAGTACCATAGTCACCAACATTTATTTTTCCAGACAGACATCAAGCAAGTGCTCCCAATGGGAAACATGCCCTAAATCCTACTGGTATGTTTCAGTTACACTACCTAATTGTAGAAGACATGTGCCAAATCTCCAAATCTCCAAGGCTGCTTGGGGGGATGGGGGTATTTGCTGGCTAAGGAAGATTTACATAGTGCTTTTTTATAGATTAACCCTATTATATGCAGATCTCTTTGATAGCTGAGTTCTGAAGGTAGGGAGCCAAGCCACATGAACATTCAATTTCAGGCCGAGGAACAGCAAATTACAGTATTTCTTTTTTTTTTTTTTTAATAATCAAATATTCCCATCCGTCAAACTCAGCTGACATGGGTGCTGAGTTCTAATTTGGGCTCATTTATTCAAATGCACACAACATCAAAATCCCAGGGGTTAGTAGTCCCCCTCTCTTTTATAATATTCATTGCTGAGTCTTGTCTTCCTAAGCTACCTCTTAGCCTATATTGGAAAAGGTCTGTGAAATTTCATGTGCTCCAAAATGGCTTTAGTATATGAGTAGGTAAGTTTCTTAACTGGGTTAAAATGAGGGACAAGACCAAAATGAATTATGCCATTCCATTCTTTCTGGCTCCATGATTTGAGACATCAACTAAGGAAATAAATCCAGCATTCACACATTATTTTTTCTGGAGCACATTGATAGACATAAGCAATAATGTAACAAGGAAATAGCCAAACCACTTAGCATTGTGTTTAAAATGAGCCAGGAACATTCATACATGATTACAATGCCTTAGAAAATATGAGCAATTCTTCCTCACCCATACGCCATTTGGGAATATATCTGTAATGTGCATTGACTAAGAGCACTGGAAGGGATCAGGTGGAAAGGTGTTATTGTAAAAATATCGCCCATGTTTACTATGCGTAAGGAGAAGGTACCTTCTGCCACCCTTGCAGGCAGTGCTTGCTATCCTGGTGGCCTAGGCAGTATATTTGCCAACAGATAATGAGGGCAACTGGAGGCCTGGTTGTGAAAACTAATAAGCTGCCTGGTTTACAGTAACATGTGCATAAATAAACTTCTTTCTGAATTCGGATGACTTCCCCAACAGTACAAAAACAAGAAAAAGTGTATTTTTATTCCATATGCAGCCTATTTCTAGGAATAGAGTTTTCTCCTAATCAGTTTCCTAAGAAATAGTGTCCTATAAATACAAGCAAACTGAGCCAATATTATATGCTTTAGAATGTCAGGTATATCTATCCTGACCTTGCAAATTTGTGTTACTCGTGGCATTGAGATGTACTATTTAGATGGCATAGTAACAGGGAAGTTTAATAATTTCTGTTTTATTAAATGAACTCATTAATTTGTTCCCACTCATGGAGTAGTTTTTTTTTTTTTCATACTACATACAGGGTGTGAGGCATTAAGTAGGATATTATGGTTCAGGAAAGGATAGGAGAGTTGGAATTTCTGGTAAAACTATGTTTGCTGATGACAGTAACGATGCATGCAAATGCTATTTTTCATTGTAGAAAACTAAAAACTTTGATAATATGCTTATTTAAAAGACTGAATGTCATTCAGAATAATACTGGTTTTATAAGTATGAAGACATATGTTAAGATTCCCAGCATCCATGTAAAATTCTGGACAGAAGATGACATGCTCATTCTTCAAGTATTGAGTCGGTAGATTCAAGCAGATCCCAGGGGGTTGCTGACCCTCTAAGATCACAAAATTTGTTACCTAGAAGTTAAGTGAGAGACCATGTCTCAAAAAAAAAATACAGTGGCAATCACTGAGAGAATTCATTGAACATGGTTTCTGTCTTGCACAGTTGTGCATACCTATGTGAATGTGAAACACAGGAACACACACGTAAACACACACAGGCATACACATGAGCTCATACACAGAGTGAGCCTAATCTACATCCAAAACTTGATACACTCATCAAATAATTTCTTTTTAGCATCCTTGACTCTAGTTTTCTAATATCCAATATGATACTGAGGCATGAGATCTGGCACAGCAGATAAAGGCACATGATTCCAGGCATGAGGTCCTGATTTTATTGCTGGGTTCCACATTGTGGAAGAAGAAGACAAGTGACTCTCACAATTTATCCACTTATATCCACATGTGCCCCCATGACATGTAGCAACACAGACAGCATCCTCAACCTCAAACACATACAACTAAGTAATGTATAAGAAAAAAAATATCTTAAGAGAAAGGATACCATGTTCTTGATTGCTTTACTGTGGGCCTACATAAAGGGAGGAGAAACACCATGGCCAGGTACAAGCATATTCATTGTGCCCCAAACCGAACGTGTGGTCTCTGCAACAGGACACTTTCTATTTGATAAAATGTGAGCTAAGGCTACTATGCACAAAGATAAAACATACCTAGCCTAGTGGCTGTTTATTTCTGTTCTTTAAGAATAAGCTCCCTTCTCTAGTGAGAAGCCAGGACTTGTAGAAATGATGACAGTGCACTGTCAGCTCTCTTTTGTGATGGGAAAGACAAAATCCTGTCAAATTTCAGACCTGCCTAAGCGAAAAGCCACTGAGCCAGTGGAGCAAGTAGGATGAAAGTTCCAGACAAAGCAGCCTTCCTTTGATGTCATTAGGACACTTCTGGTTTCAGAGAGAGTATTTTTGAAATGTTTATTAACAGAGTGTTATCCTGTGCATACTGCTGTCCACAATATAGCCAGCAAGTAGACAAGGCAGCTTATCCCCTATTCAAGCCCTTCACTATCTTTTTATTGATAACCTGCCATGTATCAAGCCTTTAATTTCAGTAGCTTAGAAACCATCACTAGGAGAAAAATCTTTCTTTCTCTAGATGGCAAATAGTGAGAGCATGAGTGTTTTAAGCATTAGCTACAAAATGCCATGATAGAATATTGTATATGAACCAAATACTGAAGAGTCCAGGAGGCTACCCAAAATGAAACAACTAAATGAATGTTATAATGTGAGGAGGTCTTGACCATAACATTAGGGAAATTTTACACTGCAAGTAAAGTATAATCCTGTCTCCAAGTTCATAGGACTGGCAAACTAGGGGCACTCTCCTGAGTTAAGTGAATCATTTTGGGGCTCATTTGGGGGAAACTAGAAAAAATAGCCATTTAACAAGAAAAATATCAGAACTTTAATCTTTGGAATCATTTTTCTTTACCTGAACAGTTGGTCTTGTAAATCTAGTCCTATCATTTTTCAACAGACACCCAGAACATTTTGAAGACATGCTTGATCCCTGTGCTGAAATGTCCCCACCACTAAGGTCTCTCAATGCTTTATTTGATTGTCTTTCAGGTAATTTTTATTTTATGTGGAAAATTTTATGTAACAAACCTTTTTGTTTATATTCTACAAGCTTCTTAACAGTGCCTTCTACCTCCTCTTATTTTATTTTGTTTTGTCTTGTTGGGCTGTCCTCTCCGGGAGGTCTGCTCTTTTCTAAAGAAATGGAAGGTCAGTGACTATGGAGAATAAGAGAGGTAAACAGAATTTGCAAGGGGCAGAGGAGGGAGGGGAAAGTGTATTTGGGATATATTGTATGAGAGAAAAAATCTAGTTTAAATTAAAAATAAGAAGAATGAATCTTAACCTGTTGTTTTTTAACTACAGCTTTCTTTATTCCTTCAAATTTTCCCTATAATTCTCACCACTAAAATTACACATTTCTGAAAAACATAGCCTCATCATTTATTCCATGCTCCAAACATGGTTCTAATGTTTCCCTAGTTTACATTTGCAGTGTAGAAGGCCTGACAAATAAACGCCTGATTATTAACTTTTATTCACTTTGAAACAAACAGGTTACAATTGAGTGTGAAAGTTTCAGTGTACCTAGAGATGTGTAAGATCTGAGTTCAGACCAAACATAGCCTACTCTTTAAAACATAAGGAATAAATTGCAGTGTTCCTTATTTTAAATCATTGAGTTCAGGGAAAATAACCAGGTAGTTTCTGTTTTTCCTCTATCATCTGAGGTCTCACAATGCTTTAATTTCAGGTAATTTTTATTTTATGTAGAAATGTTTATGCAAATGTTTACATGCTACAAGCTTTTTGTTTGTTTGTTTGTTTTTTGTTTTTTGAGACAGGATTTCTCCTGTAGTCCTGGCTGTCCTGGAACTCACTCTGTAGACCAGGCTGGCATCCAACTCAGAAATCCACCTGCCTCTGCCTCCCAAGTGCTGGGATTACAGGCATGCGCCACCACCGCCCGGCAAAATACATCTTTTTTTTTTTTTTTTCGAGACAGGGTTTCTCTGTGTAGCTCTGGCTGTCGTGGAACTCACTCTGTAGACCAGGCTGGCCTCGAACTCAGAAATCTGCCTGCCTCTGCCTTCCAAGTGCTGGGATTAAAGGCATGCACCACCGCCGCCCGTGCTACAAGCTTTTTAACAGTGCCTTCTACCTCCTCTTACTTTATGTTGTAGTTTCTGTTTTTCCTCTATCATTAGAAAGCATATCTTGCATGTAAACATCTCTTTAATGAATATGAATCAGGTTTAATAGATAAGTCATTTATTGACAAATTTATACAATGATAAGATGTTTGGCACTATGAGTTGATATCCTCGTTTTGTGTTACTGTCAGTTTAATCTTAGTTAATAATGGCAATCATTTTCTTTATTCTTATTCTCATGAGGGTAGGCAGGACCTGTGTTCAAGTTGGGTTCACATATTGGTAAATACCAAAACTAATGTGATCTCAAGCTCTCACTTAAGTTCATGGGCAGCTCTCATGTGAGAGATAATGGAAAAAAGACTTTGTGATGAGTGAGTGGGGCTGAGGGGTTTATCAGTGGGAAATTCTATATGATGACTGGAAGTATGATAAAGGTGAAGAAAGGCTCATAGTCTCCACAATCCTGCATCAACAGAAGCAATTATATCCAGAAAGAGAATTAATAAGTGCTCAGGTATGAAACTGAGATTCAATGACAAGTTTATCATGTTAAATAAAGTAGCAATAAAGACAATATCTAAGGTAGAATAATCATGAAGTTGGTTAAAAACAGGACTAAGAGAATCCTCTAGAATATACATCAACAAAATAATCTACTAGTCAAGGGCAGTAGTGATAGCCAGTGATGAAATGGGTAGTAGACAATTAATTGGTCCAGGGTTATCCTTTCCTATTGTGAGAATTTCATTTATGTTAGGAATTTTTCTATGTTAGTATCCTGGTTGTTTTTTGTTAACTTGACATAAACTAGAGTTATGTGGGAAGTGGAAACCCAGTTTTGAAAATGCTTTCATTAGATTGTCTGTTTATAATGTATTTTGGCAACTTAATGATTATTGAGTTGCACAGTAGGGTACCATCCCTGGTCATGTGGTTCTGGATTGTACACACAAAGCAAGCTCAGAAAGGCAGTAAACATCACTCCAGAAACCTCGTTGCTTCAATTTCAGCCTGCAAGTTCTTGACTTTAGTTCTAGCTCTGACTTCCATCACTGCTGGAGTATGTCCAAAGAGATATGAGATGAAATAAACCCTTTCCTCCCGTAGTTGCTACTGGTGACAGTGTTTTATCACAGCAATAGAAACCTAGCTAACGACAAGGCATAGGACTGAAATGTATTTATTGGTCTGAAATTTCAGGAATTTATATCAATTATAAAACCTGGGGATAGATTTTCAGGTAAGGGTAGTTTGAAGTAGTATTTCTAGAATATCAAGCTACCGAGTATCTGAAACTTATTAAATTAACACAGTGTGCTAACATTAGTATTAAAACACATTAACATGTAAGGCACTCAGTCATCTCTCTAAATTTTTGAAGATATACATGTATATCTATATATCTTCCCATGTATACTGGGATATATTAGTTTTTGTTTTCTTTCCCATAGGTTAGACTTTTTAATCTTTAATTTTTAAAGAAATTATGAATAGAAAAGGTCTTTTACAGGGATATATAAAGAAATAAAATTTCATCATACTGAACAAGAAAGCCAGAGAATAAGAACAAAATATGCTACAAGAATACAGTGAGACCTTGATATGTGAATGCTTAGAGAGATTCTGAGAAATTGCACTGGTAATTCTGTCTGCTCTAATTAAAATCTTGGCAAGAACAAAAGTATATGTGAAAGGCTATGCAATGGGTCACAGAGTGGCACACACACATACAAATGATTAAGCAAGATAGTCCTAAAATCTTGAGGATTTATTTTTGTAGCTGGGAAGGTAGAAGTGGGAAGGAGAGAGAGAAAGTGAACTGTAGGAGAGAAACTAAACTGGCATAAGTATTGTGCTTTTAGCCCTGAAGATGTACTGATGATTCTAATGTAGGTCTTCTATAGACTAACAGAACATTAGCAAGAAATCGAAATGCACATTTCATTTCTTCATTGTGTTCATCCTATGTATTTCCTTCTCTATCTTAATCTCCTTTCTTCAGTACCTTTCCATTCTATAAATCTCCTTGGTCACATCAAAGATGCCAATGAATCTTTCCTTATCTATGGGCCACACACAATCTACAAGCAGAGAAACAAGAACTTCATGATATGGAACTCTGAAATCTTCCTGATTAAGGACCAGGTTTTGTGCCAGGATTACTGCCAGGAAAAACTGGAGGTCAGCTGAGTAGTGTGTAAATAAAATCTTCCTTCCTGAAGTAACATCATGTGTGTTCTAAACTTAAAGGTCTGATATATGATTTCTGAATACTGAATTTATAAATGAAAAGTCTGGGGGAGTGTGCTGTTGTAAAGGTACATGAGGGGTATGTTTAACAGCAATTGAAGCATTTGGTCTCGCTTAAATAAAAATTTAAAGGTGGGACTCTATTCAAAACATAACCTAATGTTCACAAACATATTTGCCACCCACATTTGCATTTAATACTCTTAAATATTTTAGATGATAATTGTGACACCATGTTAAGAAGTACAGAATGAACATTTCAAACACACAGATTTGAAATGAAAAAATGCTCTAAAAGTCTGAACATTATGAGAACAGACAGATTCACAGAAATTTTACAGCTGACTTCATGTGATAGATTATAATCACSATAAAGATACACAAAAATTGTGTAAACCTATCTTCATGTTTTATATATGAA
>BDUI01000978.1:146449-162284 GCA_002335545.1 Apodemus speciosus
GCATAGTTGTTTCCATTACATCTTAGATGGGAAAACCTTGGAAACCCATGGGATGTGATTCTTTTTCTAAAAGGCATATTTTCTACATCGTTTTCTAAACTTTTCAAAAAATTACTTCAACCACCAGAAGAAACGAGGTCCACTCCATTCATTTGCTTTTGTGTTTGTTTCTAATGCATTAGCAGGACTTCGGCCTTTATCATTCACCACAGGGCTCTTAGTAGATGTTTATTGTTGTTTGAATTCCTGTGTGCCATATTAGTCTTACATTTTTAAAGCACTTACCTTTCTATCTTGGTCACTGTAATATCTCACACCAAACTCTTTTTTTTGTGTTGCAATTTTCCTGTCACATCTTTTATTTAATTTGCAAAGTATGCTGACCTCAAAAGCTCTCTCACCRTAGAAGAGCATTAACTATGGTAAAGATGCAGCATAATCATTGGTGTCATATAAACAAAATTCTCTAGAGATATTATTAGAGATCAATAGAGCAGGATGGTTGACCCACCAGAGGTAGCAGCGCCAGATGTTTAAACTTAACTACACTGTCCTTACTTTAATATTTGGCTTTATATTAGTGATTGTTATCCTGTTTTTTTATTAAAATTAATGAAGACTAATAAAGTTTATCTCTGTACTGAAATCACAGTACTATTGCAGAAATTAGAAACATTAAATATACATGATATTCTTGCGTAACATTTCTTTTTTTATTATTTTAATTTATTTACCTTTCAAGTGTTGTCCCCTTACCTGGTTTCCTCCTCACCCAGAAACCCCCTCTCCTATCCCCCATCCTCCTGTTTCTATGAGGGAGTTCTTCCACCCACCCATCCACCCACCCACTCCCTCTTCCCTGCCCTCGATTCCCCTACACTGGCATTTCTATCAAGCCTTCATAGAACCAAGAACCTCTCCTCCCATTGATGTTTGACAAGGCTGTCCTCTGCTAGTCAGTCAGTCAGAAACATGTGTACTCCTTGGTTGGTGGCTTAGTCCCTGGGAGCTCTGAAGGGTCTGGTTGGTTGATATTGTTGTTCTTCCTATGGAGTTTTAAAAGGGGTAATATTTCAATGCATTTTTTCACTATTAGAGCATTACTTGGCTGCAAGGTTAGAAACGATGTGTACTGTTACTCAGTGATTCTCAYCTTGTGGCCCTCGACCCCTTTGGGTCAAACGACTCTTTGAAARGTGTTGCATATCAGATATCCTGCAAATTGGATATTTACATTGTGATTCATAAAAGCAGSAAAATTACAGTTATGAAGTAGCAAGGAAATGATTTTATGGTTGGAATTATCACAGCATGAGGAATGGTATTAGAGGGTCACAGCATTAGAAAGATTAAGAACCATTTTTTAGTATTTTRTAGCTTCATAGACAATAATGAAACAGTACCCCACAGTCCAAATCCTACTGCTATCAAATCCCTCTTGCACCCTTTGGTTTTTTTGTTTGTTTTGTTCTTTTAAAGAAATTAATTTCAGTCTAACATGTAAATGTACAGAATAATTGTCATTGACCAAGGTTTTCTCCATGCTTTCAATAATTTATTAAATGATACTCTTACAAGGAACTCATAAGATCTTGATTGGAAAGAAACTTGTTTTATTGGACATCAGTTCTATTTTGGGCCACATAGTCAGCAGTTTGATGACTGACACTCCCCAAGCACACTTCTAGCTAGGGCTTCCTATGTACCCTASGCTGATGAAGTGTTCCTAAGTTAGGAATTTTAATACTTTCGCAATTGGAAACCAGATTTGGAACTTACTAACTCCAGATTCAATTTATAAAGCAAATAGAAAGTTTGTTGCACCTCACTCCGGAGTTAGGCTAACATTTACAATTTAAAACTCACTACTTTGAGACACAATAACATTAAGCTATATACTAACTATCTCACGTAAAAAATATGGGCAAATMTTAACTTAAAAATAACTTCAGTTTACTGTTAAAATAAGCCTAACATGCATATCTTTATACAAATTTTCTATGGAAACAAGTTATCATGAATTCTGAAATYCTCTGAAGAATATAAAGGAACCATGTTTCTAGCTTCCAATTCAGATATCTCTAAATTAATTTGGCTGCAATTTGGGCAAATACATATACATATGTTTATATAGTGTGTGTGTGTGTGTGTGTGTGTGTGTGTGTGTGTGTGTGTGTTACCTCGACAGCTTGTCAACTGGCAAGCAATTCTCAAACATCACATTTTAAGTATTGGTAAATTTCTAAATTAGTTTTTTCACTCTCTGCTCAATGAAATAGCTCAGTTCTTACTGGCATTCCTTAGGGCATACGGGGGCAGTCCTGGCACTTGTGTAATAGCAGAGGAAGAAGAATGAAAGACGAAAGGAAATGAGAGAAAAGACACTATGAAAGAGAACAGTGGTAATCAGGAGAGAAAGGAGACAGTTGCTCACTTTCATCCTGATATTCACCTTCAGGAGAAGTGAGAGGAATAATTCACACTTGGCAACAAAATAGCATAGCTGCCTCTGCTTACATTAACCAGAGAAGATAGCATCCAACAAACACCAGACACCTACAGCCTAAAATCAATACAAATAGGAACATACAAAGGTAAGGTGAGGAATGCATTAATTTAGATAATTTCACCACCACTAAAGCACCCGATAGTGGTTCTTGAATTCTTTTCAAGCATTCCTTTACTTTGTATTTGAGTATTGGAGTCATTAATCGATCGCCATAGCTATGAATAGAGCTGTCAATTTAACCCGCCAATATTTCACAATCAATCCCTGAATAAAGAGTGGAATCTAGACTCAAATCTGTACTGGTAACTTCAACAAATTCCCTGTGAATTTGGGAACACGTCTTACACATTAAATATTTAAATCTTTATGTGCATATGTACAATATGTATGTGTGCATATGATCATATATGTATGTGTGTAATGATTACTTAATTCTATCCCTTTATCAGAAAAAAATGATAGAATACATGCACACATATATAACAGAGGTGCACATACACGTGATATTCTGTACTGATTAACTATTTTATAATTTTTCATAGATGAAGATAACATGTCATTTGTATATTTTTCTAGCATATTTACCAAGCAAATAACTTACATGAACAAAAAAAGCCATCCTCTGATACATTTATAGTCAACAGATACAGCATTAGGCTTAAGGGAGAGAAAGTAGCATTGGACAGTCACAGTTTCCTTGTTCACCATTTGTACAAAATTAAGCATGTTCTATGTACAAAACATGCTAATAATTCCATTTTTCTAATCTGCCTTAAGAAAATCTATATTAAAAAGACAAATTATGTGAGAACTAGATCAAACAAGATCTTAAAAAAAAGCACAAGCACATAGAATTTCTTACTTCCTCCCTGTGCTTCATAATTTAAAAGCTGTGCAAAGTTGGAGATGTTTCCACTTGCTTGTGTACTTCATTTTTATGGTGGTGCTGATGGAGGAGTGGTACATTACAGCTAGGAGTTCATAAAAGTTTCTCCAAGCAACCATGTCATTTCAGGCATCTATRGAGCAACGATTCAGTTTTGATGAGCAGAAAAAAATAAATGAAAATAGAATTCCTCTCACAAAAAWGTAGATAAAATGGAATCCTGCCAGGAGAAATATATGGGTAAGATATGAAGTACTGAAATCGGTTCTGATTTGCTGCTGAAATGGATGTTTCAGCTGCAGTTTTATTATAGGCTGGTCAGGAATAGGATATTGAATGAAAATAAAGCCATCAAAAWATCACTGGCTAAGAAGTTTGGACAGTTTTAGTCAATGAAAAAATAAACTATGAAATACATGGAAGAGTTTCCCATTGAACATGCAGATATTAACTGACAAGGTTAGTATATTTAAGTATACCATTAGGCATATTACTGAGTTTATCCAATGGCCGACACAAGAGCCTGATTTGAAACTACTCAATCTAAGTGTGAAGTTAGACGATTTATTGAGATGTCACTAGAGAATGTCTAGGCCTAAATAGAGTATATATACCACTTAACTCCTACAAAGCATCCAGGATCGTGAAGAAGAAGACACAAAAAGATTTTAAAAGTCCTAGGTAGTAGATGGCTACAAGCAAATAGCGCCTCCTGCATACAGCTGGGAAGATGCACTTATGAACTCATAGTCGCTGTCATACTGTGCACAATACCTGTGCAAGTCTAAACTCAGTCGAATCACAGCATGAAGATGGAAGACAAGCATGAAGCTCTGCCTTTACACAACTTCATATTGGCATTTCTTGACTGCTGGGTGAGGGAGGGTCAGTTTTCTCTAAGTTATCCCCAGATAAGTAAATAATGTTCAAATGAAAGACCACCGATCCAAGAATATTTGGAGAGCATACTTTGGTCTTGATGAAGAAAAGAAAAAAATAAAATAACAAAAACACAGAGTTAGAAAGAAATGAAGGAGGTGAATCTGAGATTTGGGGGAAAGGTTGGTGAATATTCCCAAAGCATTTGGTAAAAAGAAAAAAAAATCTTAAATAATTCATAAACAATTTAGACATTG
Organism: Apodemus speciosus; assembly: GCA_002335545.1. Taxonomy (NCBI): domain Eukaryota; kingdom Metazoa; phylum Chordata; class Mammalia; order Rodentia; family Muridae; genus Apodemus; species Apodemus speciosus. The sequence continues at coordinate 150,981 of BDUI01000978.1, forward strand.
CRATACTGTCAGCCATAGCTGTGGAAGGACAAAGTTCAGCAAATTTTGAAAGAAAAGGGAAACTTGACCAATGTCTTTCAGGTTTTATGTGGGGTTTCAATGTGTAGGACACAGAACATTGTGGAAATCTGGATCAGAGACATTTAAAGAGTTTAGAGATAATATTATGTTTGTTTTTCTTTGGAACGTCTTGGAAACCTGTGAGCATGTAGGCTGCTTGCTTATACAGGCAGGTGAAGCAGTTGATTCTTTGGTTTGAAGCACTTAGTTTTGGTTTGATTTTTTTCTAGTATTTTTTCCATTTTCTGTCTTGTCATTTTTCCCTTCTCTAGTTTATTTGGCCTTGTTGGTTATCATATATCCTTAAATGCAAGTTGAAATAACCTAAGGTACATAGTGCAAGTGCAAAAGTGACTTTTAGTAATGTTGCATTTTGAATTTTGGATCCTTCCTTCTTACTTGACTGGGAAGAAGGAGATCTAAATATCTCAATTTATATAGAGTAGTCTGAGATTTGGGGAATCCTGTATGAAAGTTTGGGTTAAAGAATAGATAATCAGACCACAAGAGTGGGTACTAAAATCATGTTCTTGAAAGCATATTGTTTTGCTTTTTTTATATAATAAATCCATCAGTGATTCACAGAAGGTATGAGTGAGTAAATGCTGGTAATGTTGACTTATGGAAACCATGCACTTAATGTCAATTAGCCATAAAAGAGAAAGTCATTAGTAAACTTGACTGCATAACCCACCTTAGACTCCTCCCACTCAATCAGACAATTATCTTTTTGACTCTAGTCAAATTTTTTATGTCTCTGTGCACTATATCTACACAAGAATATACACAAATAAATAATTAAACATGAACCAWATATTACTAGGATTAGCTTGGCATGTTGGAACAAATCTTGATAAATCTGTCCCAGTAATAATCATTGTCTTTGACAGGAATGGAAATAAGCCCTATTGAAATAATGCCAGGTAAGAAGCACTATTTTAATAAAACCCTTGCTCTGCCAGTCTATATCAGTAAGGGACTAAAGCTATCGAGCTGTGGAACTTGCTCCAAGGAAGAGGATTTAAAAATGCAAATGAAAGATAAGTAGGAAATAAATGTCTTTTGTTCAGCAACGTACCAGACCTGATGCCAGGGGCTATTTGAAAGAAGACCCTTAACAGATCTGAGAAATTGGAAGCATACATACCCAAGATGGACATCTCTGGAACAGTAGCATGATAAGGTCCATTGAGAAACTCAGGTGCATTGTCGTTGATATCTTGAACCTTAATAATAAATTCAGAAGGAGGCTCAAGAGGTTTGTTTGTCTCCCAGTCCACCGCCTGAGCTGTTAATGTATACTCAGCCTTTTCCTCTCGGTCAAGTCTTTTGATAGCATGGATATCTCCAGTTATATCATTTATTTGAAAGATTGTGCCAGCTCCATCTCCTGATAGGATATACTTGATTTTTTTGCTTCCAGGATCCAGATCTGTGTGTAACTAAAATGAAAAGTAGCCAGAGTTAGTTGTGGAGACAGCTAAATTATCTTCGGCATTATTTAACTGACTCCTGGTTGTGTGTCAAATTAATTCTTTTTACACGACTTCCTCGGTCTCTGCCATACAAAGCTGTACAAAYAGCATAAACATTCGCATTCACAGCATAGTTACAATAAAACATAATGAACTTCATCTAGACCAGGCTCTATAAAGTGCTCAAATTTATTTAATATAAAGTTACATTGTTTCAAAATGATGAGAAATTCTAGAGAGCACAAAATTGCACGTATGGGTTTTGAATTATCGATACATGTACACAATCACACACACATACAAGTTATCAGTGCTATATTTTATGAAGTACCGTGAGGCAAAAACCATTATTCAGGTTTGAAGTAAATATACTAAATTTTATTTAAAAATAATTATTTAATAAGAGTTATTAAAACCAGAGTGTTAATATGCCTCATAAACACTGCAGAATTTATATTTGATAAGATCAAATGGAGTGTGCCAATAGTTTGATCTGATTGCTGCCGTAATTATGCCAAAAATATTCAACAATTCAACTTCGATTGAGCGGTGGCACAAGCTTTTAATCCCAGTATTTGGGAGGCAGAGGCAGGCRGATTTCTGAGTTCGAAGCCAGCCTGGTCTACAGAGTGAGTTCCAGGATAGCCAGGGCTGCACAGAGAAGCCCTGTCTCAAAAACAAACAAACAAACAAACAAAAAATAAGAATTTCACTTCATTCTTTAAATCTCAATAATTTTTACAGTCCAGAAATTGATTCCCACATTACAGAAAAAATATTAATGATAGGATTCAGAACATTTTCAAGCAAAAGAATGGAATTTTATGGAAAATGGCAACTCTTCAAAAAGAGTTCAGATCGATGACATTTTACATCAATGAGCACTGACTTAAAAAAGATTTTGATTTTTCAATATGAAGCAAAACCTTGTCCTTAAACACATACATAGGTGCTTAGTAAGGCAGGATTACATACCCTTTCCTCCTATTGGTTTGCTGCCTACAGCTTTGATATGAAGGTATGTGCCTAACCTTGTTGAGGCTTGTTATACAGTATTTGGTTGATATCACTGGGAGGCCTACTCTTTTCTGAAGGACAATGGAGGAGCAATGGATCTAAGGAAGAGGTGATGTGGGCAGAGGAGTGAAAGGAAAGGAGGCTGCAGTCAGGACGTGTGATATGAGAGAGGAATAAATAAAAATAAAAATAATCTTTATAGTTTGTTCATAAGAGAGTCAGGAGGATTCTGCTATATAGTTTTACCCCCACAAAAACTTGGTAGATGCCCCATGTAGTGTCCTGATTTAAAAAAAATAATAAATTTCTCAAAATGCATATTATTTGGGACTCTTGGAGATGTTGCAGCAGTCGAGAGCTATCTTGCAGAAGACCATGTTTCAATTCACAGCAAGCTGTAACTCCTGTTCCAGGAAATCTGGTGGCCCAATTTTACCTCCAAGGACACCATGCATGTATGATGTTCACATACATACTCATAGGAAAGCATTTATATACATATAACAAATATAAACAAATCTAAATAAATGTACATTTTTTAAAAATCTTGTATTGTAAAATAAATGACATTATGTGGCAAAATAATGCTTAAGTGTGCATATTTTTGTTTAACTTGAATACATATCTGCTATACAGTCATAATTTTTTGAACCTAGAGGTATAAAGTATTTTTTCCTTGCTTTTGGCTTAGTCTCTGAGTTCTGAGTGGTCCCGGTTAGTTGACACTTACTCTTCTTAAGGGGTTGCAATCCCCTTCAGTCTTTCCTCTAATTTCCCACATTGGTCCCTGACCTCAATCCAATGGTTGGCTTTACATATCTGCATTTGCCTTAGTCAGTTGCTGGTAGAGTTTTATCAGAGAATAGCAASGCCAGGCTCCTGTCTGCATGTACAAGATGGGGTGGATGGGTTGATGAGCACCCTCTCACAGGCAATGTGGGGAGTGAAGATCTCAGGGAGGGAGGGCCAAGAAGGGGATAATTTTTGGAATGTATATAAATAAAATAATTTAATAATAACAATAAAATCGTAGTTGTGTTGTAGATAAAAACTGCAAATTCAAGCGCTGTGCCTTCCTGGTATTCCCTTTATTCAGAAGAAGCTTTATTGCTTTCTTATCAAATTTAAATTGTATTTAGCACCTCGATAAATAAAAAGGAAAGATTATGAGAAAGACATAAAATAGCAACAAAGAGCCCAAATGCATTGAGATCTCCTCCTTTACTTTCGAATATTTTTAAAAGTTGAAGAATAAGATTACATCAAATATTTATTGAATCTCAAAATGTATCCCTTTCATTTATTGTATTAAATTTATGAACAAGAACAAATATTGAAATGCCACTTTATCTTAATGAATGTGGGATTATAATTCATTAATGTGATATTAATCCTAATTTATGATCATTTTAATTTATGTGCATTTTAACATTTCCATTAGCATTTTTATTAAAAAAGAACATTTGAATAATATATCATTCACACAGGCTTTTGTTCACACAGACACCGTTCTGGAGACAAGAGTTTTCATATATATCACTCTCATGCACCATTTTTTTAAACTAACAAATAAAGCATACAAACTGACTTTATTGTTATTCCTGCTAAAAAATATTTCATTGTATTTTCTTCCTAATATCAATGGCATCTGATTAATAAATTGTATTGTGGTGTTAGGTTTTTAAATCAGTTGTATTTAAAAATAAGAAGAAAGACGTAACACACATTATTTGTTTGTTACAAGAATTAATAAATTAGTAAAAGTCAAGTCTTTTRAACTATCTGTTCTATGACGATTGACAGATTTCATTGGGCTTCAGTTCTTCTAGGGACATAACAACCAATCTACATGATTGATTTTAGAACCTGAGATGATGTATCAATCTAAATAGTATTTAAAGGTAAAAGTGGCCATATTGAATATAAAATAGCTGAGACAGTTTTCATTATATAAGTTCTTCAGCTTTGTACATCTCTATGATATTCCTGGCTTAAATCYGTTTGCAACAGTTGCAAATAACTCAGGCTGGTGAAATGTCTCAATCAGGCCAAGAGTCCTGCCTTCAGGCATGAGAACTTAAGATAAATCAATAACCAGCATGCTGATATAAAGAACCTCCACTTGTTTCCTGACTTACACATGTTGTAGTAAGAGACACATGTATACACACACACACACACACACACACACACACACACACACACACACAGACACACACACACAGGTGTACATACAAGAACACACAGACATTTTTATATCTGAAAAATATTTTAAGTAGCTTTTACTTATATCATTCTGCTATAGACTAGAGAAAATTAATATTATATGCATTCTCTTCTGTGGCCTTTAACTATCAACCTGACACAACCTAGGAACACCTGAGAACAAACCTTTCAATTAAGGGATTACCTGATTACATCGGCTTGTTTTTTATTTTAGAATTTGTTTTTATTTTCTATATTCTTTGTTTACATTCYGAATGCTTTCCCCTTTCCCATTTCCCCCCTCACCATRTATCCGCTAAGTCCCCTTCCCTCCGCCCTTTCCCCAGTCACCCCTCTCTCATTTCTCTGTTCTGGTACTCCTCTACGATACTGGATCAAGTCTTTTCAGGACCTAGTCCCTTTCCTCCCTTCTTCTTGGGAATCATATGATTAGCTAGCCCAGAAGCTCTGAATACTCAAGATACATCTGGTTTGTTAATGAGCCAGAAAACAGCATGACTACAAGGTTTCTGCTTCAAGACCCTCTTGATTTCCTGCCCGCACTTCCCTCCATGTTGGTGAGTAAAGTGAAAACAGAAGCCAAGTAAGTCCCTTCCTTCCCTAAGTTCTTTTTGGTCATGGTATCTGCCACAGTTACAAAAAATAACCTATAACAGAAGTTAATACCAGAGAAGCAGTTGTATGTGTGATGATCTTTACTGTGTTGTTTCCAGAGGAATGTGGGACATTTGGTGCTAGAAAGCCAGTAAGTACCCAGATCTTATTGAATTGTTCTATTAGGTGCTTGGAAGAGATGACTGCTAAGGGAAATGGGGACTGTGGAGGCCTGGAATATGACATTTTGGAGGGTAACAAGCAATCTACTGGAACTAGGCTGGGGACTATTCTTATGATATTTTGCTAAGAATCTGTATGTGCTGATCAGCTGGGGCTGAAAATTCTACAGGGATTCACAGAAGAGTACCACTAAAGTAAATAAAGTGTGTGTGTCACTGAACCTCAGAACATTAAACAGGCTGTGACTGAATAGTCAGTTCTGGTTGATGAGAGATTAGTATGGTATAGGTGAAAACCTCTTTGGAAACAAGCAAGTATTTCCTTAGGATCAGTACTTAGAAGCTAGTCCAAGGAGAGCAGGCTGTGTATCCAGCTGGCATATGAATACGGTAATGAAAGGAGTCCCCATTTGGTCCTTATACTGGAGATGCAAGATCAAGGGGGTTATGGAGAACATGTCAAACCAAACATTGTGGAACAGGGTTTGAATCTCTATGGAGAGCCCAGAAAAAGCCACTGCTGAAGATGTGACCTCATTTGCCATGGAGACCCCAGGATATTGAAGATGCCAGAATTGGCATCATCAAGGATAGTGACAGGCATGAATCAAAACTGGACTAAATATGTAATACAACTTTGTTTGCTGCTGATGGAAAAGCTGCAGAATTTACATTTCCACTATTATAGGAGCGTGATTTTTTTTAATAATCCAGGGCTTCCCATTTGGAATAAGAAATATATAAATTGTATTTTGTAGGACATTACTTTTAAAACACATTTGGAACATTATAAAGAGAAATTGGAGTTTTAAAAATATTGTATTTTAAAGGCTAATGGATTTTTTAAGGATGTGCTAAGGTTTATATTATGATACTACAATGAATCATTTGCATCTCTTCCATTCTCTCTCATACACATGCATAAACACTAGGTAAGCACTTTGAAATCATAACAAAAACTTGTGGATATACCACGAAAAGGGATTGAGAATGAGCCAGGGCACACAGGACTCCAGGTCTTCCGCTCTCAATAGTGGCCAAGCAGAGTTACAAGCTACTATTTTTGCTCTGCTTTGCCACATGTCTGTCAGGTCCTGAACATTTAACGCAATGATTTTATTCATCACTTCATCCCACTGACAAGAGCTTGTGATGCTAAAGACATCCCAAGTGTACTAAATGTTCACAGTTGTGAGAAATCTGAACATGTGAATGTTGCCTTTCTCAGGAGCTGGTTTTACTAACTGGAGCAGAATAAAGGCCACATGAAAAAAATMCTTGAAGTATAAGACTTTGGGATTTGCTATGGCACAAGAAGACATTACCCTTCATTTAATAAGCATGTAAAATGTACCTACACTCTTACTTGTAAAGACCAAAGTTGTAAAAATTGTCTCTGCTCTTGGAGTCTCAGTTTTCTGGCAGATAAAAAGAAACTGAGGAGAAGTATGTTGATTAATATTGGTGTTGTAGTAGTTCTGTCATTAGGATTTGAATAAAATGTTGGCTCCATGGGCTAATACATTGAATGATTGTTTTCCATATAGTGACACCAATTGGGAAATGTCTGGAAACTTTACAAGAAGCATCTAGTTGGAGGAANTTTTTTTTAATAATCCAGGGCTTCCCATTTGGAATAAGAAATATATAAATTGTATTTTGTAGGACATTACTTTTAAAACACATTTGGAACATTATAAAGAGAAATTGGAGTTTTAAAAATATTGTATTTTAAAGGCTAATGGATTTTTTAAGGATGTGCTAAGGTTTATATTATGATACTACAATGAATCATTTGCATCTCTTCCATTCTCTCTCATACACATGCATAAACACTAGGTAAGCACTTTGAAATCATAACAAAAACTTGTGGATATACCACGAAAAGGGATTGAGAATGAGCCAGGGCACACAGGACTCCAGGTCTTCCGCTCTCAATAGTGGCCAAGCAGAGTTACAAGCTACTATTTTTGCTCTGCTTTGCCACATGTCTGTCAGGTCCTGAACATTTAACGCAATGATTTTATTCATCACTTCATCCCACTGACAAGAGCTTGTGATGCTAAAGACATCCCAAGTGTACTAAATGTTCACAGTTGTGAGAAATCTGAACATGTGAATGTTGCCTTTCTCAGGAGCTGGTTTTACTAACTGGAGCAGAATAAAGGCCACATGAAAAAAATMCTTGAAGTATAAGACTTTGGGATTTGCTATGGCACAAGAAGACATTACCCTTCATTTAATAAGCATGTAAAATGTACCTACACTCTTACTTGTAAAGACCAAAGTTGTAAAAATTGTCTCTGCTCTTGGAGTCTCAGTTTTCTGGCAGATAAAAAGAAACTGAGGAGAAGTATGTTGATTAATATTGGTGTTGTAGTAGTTCTGTCATTAGGATTTGAATAAAATGTTGGCTCCATGGGCTAATACATTGAATGATTGTTTTCCATATAGTGACACCAATTGGGAAATGTCTGGAAACTTTACAAGAAGCATCTAGTTGGAGGAAKTTGGTCACTGTGAGCATATAATTTCTAAACATGGAGGACTAAACATAATTTTTGAAGGTGTGCTCAAAGGCTACCACACATCCATCATCACTAGTTGCTGAACAAGCATAAAGCCAAYCAACTATGGACTGAACCCTTTGAAAGTAGGAGTCTAAACAAAGATGGCCTCCCAGAAGTAGTTTATGTCAAGGATTGTGTCATAGCAATGCAAAACAGATAATACATATATGTCAAGTGTTTCCTGTATGGTAAGCACTTGGCCAATTCATTTAATTTCTTTTGCAGAAAACCTGARGACATTCCTCTGTTTGTTAGAGATGCACACATTGTCCAGTATGCAGAGGTGATCACAGTCTTTCACATTAAATCTTCAGTTACAGAATCATGCCAGGGATGCTTATGATGGCTCTGAATTGCGAGAACTGGCATCATTACACTCTATTAATTCTCCATATATTTCCATCACATCTCACAATTAAAAGCTACTTTTGTACTTTAAGAAATGTGGGCATTTGCATTTTACTCTCTTTTGCATTCTCCTTACCTCAAAATGTGTCTGTCATGTTTTTGGAAGTACAATAAATATTTGTGCAGTTGATTGAGTGCAAATGAAGGAGAAGAAAGAAACAGCATATCAAAACAACCCTGAGATTTCACCTCACACAAGTCAGAATGGCTAAGATCAAAATCTCAGGAGACAGCAGATGCTGGAGAGGATGTGGAGAAAGAGGAACACTCTTCCATTGTTGCTGGGATTGCAAGCTGGTAAAAACACTCTGGAAATCGGTTTGTTAGCTCCTCAGAAAATTGGACATAGTACTGCCTGAGGACACAGCTATCCCACTCCTGGGCATATACCTAGAAGATGCTGCAACATGTAATAAGGACACATATTTCACTATGTTCATAGCAGCCTTATTTATAATAGCCAGAAGTTGAAAAGAACCCACATGTCCCTGAACAGAGGAATGGATTTAGAAAATGTGGTACATTTACATAATGGAGTACTACTTAGCTATTAAAAACAGTAGATTCATGAAATTCTTAGGCGAATGGGTGGAATTAGAAAGTATCATCCTGAGTGAGGTAACCCATTCACAAAAGAACACACACGGTATGCACTTGCTGCTAAGTAGCTATTAGRYCAAAACGTGGAATACTAAAGATAGAACTAACACACTACATGAAGCTCAAGAAGAAGGAAGACCCATGTCATTTTTAAAACAGTGATTTAAAGAGGGAAGCAAAAGAAATTAGAAAATTTATATCCAKGCACTTAAATGTTTTCTGTAGTAAACATGAGTCCTTGGGTATTCCAAGTGAGTATTTGAATCTTAATGCCAATGGAGGAACTAAGAATGATGAATTAATGAAAAAGTGAGTGGGTGGATTGAGAGCACTGGGTAATGAATAAATTGATAAAATGAGTGACAGATGCAAATTATCTTATATGTGGCCATTATCATTCATAGAGTCAAAGTAGAATATATATTATTCTTGAGATCATTCATATGTATTGTCAAGATATAACCTTTTCCCCTCTCTCATAGGCTTTTCTATGATGCTAAGTTAATTCAAGACATAAAATCTAAAGTTAATACATGACTGTACATATTAATTTAGGACAAAATTATGTTAGAGTTACCCAACAGAATTACTTCAGGACCTTCTGACTACTTCTTCTACTCAATTGAGATAACAGTATGGATTATGTACAATTAAAATCACAACTTTAAATGAAATTAGGTATCGCTGAGATCACAACTCATTTTGCAATTCTATTCAATCCAAATGGGCATCATGGAAATGTCTTTCTGATTTATTATTGTCTTCCCAGGAAATGTCTAAGTTGCAAACTGAAAATCAGCATCTATTAGAATCTAAGGGTTGCACAGGGGTTTGGGGCTACAGAGATCACTACTTTTTATGGATCCTAGTTTTCCAGGATGTTATCGAGCTCAAAGTTAACGAGCTCAGGACACTTGAACCTATTTACATGATGCACCATCTTCTCAGGATCAGGCATACAGAATGCTGGGCAGAAACTGGGCTATGAACTATCAATTCATCTGTGAATAAATTATAATTCATAGATCAAAACCATTCCATATTAAGAAGGTGCTACACAGTTTCACACAATATGGTTTTGGCCTAAATATTTGAGGTGATAAGAATATAAAACTTCATTCTAGAACAGATACATACATAGACTACTATGAAAGTGACAGGGTGAGTTAGGAWAAAGGAAGAAGAGGAGCACATGAGCTCATTTTGTGTTTCTAGAGTATTTTCATGACAGCACAAGAGTTACTGTCACCATTTGCATATTCTAACTTTTGATCCAATCCTCTTAATGCTCAATAGACCATCTTCCAAGGGATGCTGAACCACCATAAATGTCAGAATTTTAATGATGCCAAGTAATTTTAATCGAAGTGAACTCTACAGTCACCTGATACTTGGGACATTATAAATAAAGTATGCCTGATGCTTTAGAGTTAAGTAAAGCATCCTGGATTATGATAGGTCAAGCAAAACTGAGAAAATGCCATCCTGGGGAATATATTATGGAAAATCCTTTCATTTGTTCAAATGTTCTACTACAGACTGAATCTAAAGAATAAAAATTACTTTTCATTTAGTGACTCAATTGCTAACAATTTGTAGAATTAAATTATATAATAAGGTAATATAACAGTCACAAAGCTACCCTAATATTTTAGCAAAGAACAACTTGGAGAATAGGTAATTATTCCTCCAACCACATATATGAGAAAATATAAGTTTACTGAACTAAACATAAGTTTCCAAATAATTCTTAATTATACTWTATTTTAAATTTGCCTTAAGAACTGAAAGAGTACAGAAGAAATATCTCAAACTCAATGAAAAGATTATGAAGCACTGTATTCCCTATACTGAAGTAGAAATTATGTCTGCTTCAGGAAAAAAAAGCAATGCATACACAGGCTTCTTGTTAATTTCCAATGTGTAGCACTCTGATGACATAGGCACATATACATCACACTGCTTCTTCTTGTAATGTGAATGAAGTTTGACCCATTCATGGGGACTGTTACCCAAAGAAATGGAAAATTTCCATGGGAACTGAGACTCTGTACTGAATGCAGCTGAGAAACAGCCAGAAAAAAAATGCAAGTTGTTGCTTTTTACAATTCTTAAATAGGAAAATTCACAAAATCAGGTCTTCTGTGTTATTCACATTATAGCACAGAAAGA
>BDUI01000979.1:84695-102167 GCA_002335545.1 Apodemus speciosus
CTGCCTGCCTGCCTGCCTGCCTGCCTGTCTGTCTGTCTGTCTGTCCGTCTGTCTGTCAATCTATTTATCCATCCATCTATTGAGATAAGAGATAGGAGAGGTAGAGAGAGATAGATAGATAATAGCTGGGTAGGTAGGTAGATAGATAGATAGAGAGATAGATAGATAGATAGATAGATAGATAGATAGATAGATAGATGATAGGTAGATAGAGCTCCATTAGCTCTTCACCGCTTCCCTCCTTGTCCTGGTACTTACCGGAACATCTTCCTCTTGGGTCTCATCACTCCAGGACCATCCAAATGAATCCAAACGTTTTGTAGTGTTTCTTTTAAAGGATTAGTGAACTCCACAGTCACAACCATATCAGAGCCAACCATGGCAGCACCTCGGACCTACGAAACAAGTTAGATGACAACACAGCTCATTAGCCACAGCACTAATTTCTGCTGCCATCTCCTTAGGCACTTTTCACTTGTTGCTGAGGTTTTACAGTGTGGTTACTCCTCGGCAACTCACCAATGAGAGGAAGAGACACTATTGCTTCAACTGAGGACTATCTAATGAGGAAAAGATGTACTAATTACAATCCCACTCTTTTACCTATTATAAAACTTCCTCTAATTAGAGCTGAGGTTAATAGCTGTGGCTGATGACTGCTGTCTGTCAGCAGGAGGCAGAAGTGTGTCCTGTGGAGCAACAGAGTTGCAAAGTGAGGGTAGCCAAGTGAACTCTGCTTTTGGAAAGAACTCAGATTTCCTGCACAGGTCATGAGGGATTTTAGGAGTCAAGAGGTGGGAAATATTGCAAGGGCTTGTGCTTTCTCATAGATGTGTTAGAAAAACCCCTAAGGAGAGTCCTTGTTGGGGTTGAAGAAAAGGAACCTCCATGATAAAATGGGTACAAGAGGTTTCATCTACAGTCATGTCTGATTCCAGGAGGGAAGAAGTTCAGAGAATATGAGGCTATTTGTGGACCTAGAAAAATCTCCCACACTATCAGGTGTTTGACAGAGCTTTATATAAAACAGATCAATGCTAGTGATACAGTTATGTAGGCTATGGTCTTGTGTAACTGCCCGCAGTTACATCGAACGGGTTACCTGGAAGGGAAGCTGGGGATGTATGGGAAGGCAGCAAAAAGAGATAGAGACCAAGACAACATTTCTGTTCAAGGTGTCAAAGTTTAATGGAGAACTCCAAATATATAGGCAGAGGAAAAACCCTTCCTCCAAAGGCTGGAAGCTTCTGAGCAGAACCAGTTCAGTTGCTCCATGGGTGGCTAGTGTTTCCCAGGAAATTGCAGGTCCTTGAAGAACAATAGGCTTCAACTTGGTCTGAGAACTCCACCCTAGGTGGAGGGGATTATGGCTAACACAGGAGTTCCTGCTCAAAGGCTGGGAGAGGAACTTCACATTGGTCATTTCAAGTTCCTGCCAGGTGGCATGGCACCTCAATAAGGCTCTCTACAGTCTTGGGTGACTAACTCATTAATTTTTCTCTATTTTTACTAACCTTATTAATTATATAAAATTACAGACTTTGTTGTGTCATGTATACACACACACACACATACACACACAATATCCTTTGACAACTCCCACCATTACCTTTCTTGCTACCTGCTCCTTGCCTGATGATTACCTTCTTCTTAAATAGTCTCCTTTCATGCTTAAAAATAAAACCTAAATTCTTCATATGGATGAACACATGCAATATTTGTCTTTCTGAGTCTGGATTATTTCATTTAACATATTGATCCTCATCTCCATCTGTTTGCTTGGAAATGACATCTTCTTTATGATAGAATAAAACTGCCTTATGGTGTATACATACATTAGTTTCTTTATCTACTCATCTGTCGATGGCTATCTAGGCTGCTGGTTCCACAGCTTTTCTATTGTTCTGGTGTCTCTTTGGTCTGCTGACTAAATTCCTTCAGGTATATACCCAGGAGTTGTATATCTGGGCCATATGGTAATACTAATTTTAGATTTCTGAGAAGCCTCCATATTGATTTTTGTAGTGTCTGCATCAGTATGCGTTTTTATCAATGGTGTCTAAGGGTCCCTTTTCCTCTATATTCTCAATATTTGTTGTCTATTTCCTTGATGATAGCTGCTCTAACTAGGGTAGGATGAAATCTTAAGGCAGTTCAAAAATTTGAAATGTTTATTGAGTTTGTTCTTAGACAGTTTTACACATGTATAACATGTGCTCTAATTACTACAACTCCCTGCTTAATCTCCCTTCTGCTTTTACTCTGTCCGCTCCTCCTTAGAAGTCCCATTTCCACATTCACATTTTTTTTTGCTGTGGTTTTTTTTTTTATTTTTGACACCCTCAGAGTTAAACAGCACACATGTGTGACACAGATTTGAAACTGTCCACTGGGACCTGGTGATGACAATTACTTGGACACACAACTGAAAATAATGACAGCCCCTCCCAGAAAATCTATCAGTAGCCAAATAGTTTAGAGGAAGAAGTAGAGCCCAGGCTGGACCTCTCTGATTGTTGACAACTCCAGGAATATGATGAAGTTGTGACTGTATTGACCGTGCTATCTATGCCCAGAGTTCAGGAGCTCATAGCCCTTCTTCTCCAGCTCTTATGTAGTCCTCCCCCTCTTCCTTGATTACCTGAGGCATAGAAGGATTGGTACATTTACAGGTGATATTTACAGATGAATACTTAACTCTAATTTAGTCTCAGCACCTTGAATATCCCTGCAATTTTGTGATCACTACTGTTCATCACTAGAAGAGAATTTTCTGATTAAAGCTGGAGTAATATTTATGCTATATGGGTTCCTGGGAAGTGTGTAGAAAAGGCATCGAGGAGGTCTTACTCAGCTGTGAACCCTGTGGTCTACAGTACTAACCTCCCAGGCAAGTTGTTCCTGTTGGTGCAATAGTGGTACAAAGCTGTTAGGGTAGCAACAAGCTATGCTCTGACTATATCTAAGACTCAACACCTCTACCAGAGGGGATTCATACATAGTTCTATAAACCCAACAAAATACCCATTGTTGAGAAGGCCTATGGGTGACCTCAACACTGTTGTTAAGTGAAGTCTAATGCTGCAAACTGCCTTCTAAATACTGATAATCAACACAGTTTTGATTTCCGTTTGCTTGATTGCTAAAGCTGTTTTTTAAACATGGTAATTAGCCATTTATACTTTTTTTGAGAACAATAAGTAGGCTCAGTTTTGTCTCTAAAAAAGGCTTATCTTTGTACAGGATGATGCATATAGAATGATATTGTTGTCTCTTTTGTTATTGTTTACCAAGTGCCACATACTTAGATGGTTTTCTCAKTATAAAATCAATATATTAGAAAATGGTCAGGCAGCAGTGAGTTTACTTGTCTGCTTAGAGACTAGAATGCCAAATAAATGAACCTGTATAAAACCAAATTAACTTGARACCAAGATGATGATGATTAAGAACATAATGATGACAGTTTTATCCTGTTATTACAAAGGGATGGGAGGAGATGATACACAAAACCAGCTTGCAAGTAGTCCTGAGATCACAGTTCAAGCTTCTTAAAACATTAGTGCTGCTTTATACTTGAATAACTACCATTTGCCCAGCAAATAGTATGTTGGAGGAATTGTTTTTTTATTTTTTATTTATTTTTTTAAAATTTTTAAAAAATGAATATCATCTTCATTTACATTGCCAATGGTAAAGGAGGAATTGTTTTAAAGTGGCATTTACTGGTTGCTTGAATTTTCTATGTAACAACCCACCATTATTACATGTTTTCCCTTTAGCTAGTATATAATATATGAACACACAGATATGAGACTTTCTTATGAATGGAGATTAAGAGAAAGAACATTGCCTGGAGAAGAGGACCCTTGCTTACTGACTTTATAGCTGAGAATAAAATCTTATGATTTTGCTTTTCTAGTTTGTGACTAAATTTATGAGCATGGGACTTAAGAAATTCTATCAGAAAGATAAAACTTTCAACCAATTCATCATGTTTATTTCATGTCCGCATTCCTAGGATGTATTTAGGGGCACTGAGGGTAGGGCAAGCTAATAATGATGGAGACAGAAGTAGGCATATCTGAAGGTAAGGGTTGTATGCTGGGAAGAGGTCATTACTTTAACCAGTGGGAACTTACAATTACAGAGGCCTCAGCCAACTCTGGAACAGGAAGCCCAGATGGTAGAATCTATAATTTGTTTCTTTTGAGCACTCAGGCTCATTACTAAAGACCAGCTTCATTGAAAAGCATGGTTCATTCAAATTCTCACACAAGAACTGCATTTCTTTCAGCTCCAAGGCACGCAGAAAAAAGATATTCATATCATAATGATCCCTTTAAGAGGAAAAGATCTTCTGAGGCAGGATCATTGGTGTTGGCATTTTTTTTTTAATGAAATAAGTATCTAACAAGAAAATTTGAAGCCACTAACCAGAATAAGATTAAAGAATTTCTATGAAAGAGCCTCAACTTAGAACTCAGGACATGATGGCCAAGGACGTTGGAAGCTACAAAACCAAATAGTAACTGAACAACCAAAGTTACTTTATTCTGATGTGCACAGGCTCACCAAGAGCAAAGTAGCTTTGGAGCCTTGACAAAGCTGAACATAACTAAGGTTCAATAAGAAGGAGAAAGACCAACTCATGAAACATGGGGCCATGGCTGGAAGTTACTTTTGTAGCTTCTTGGGTGATGCAAAGTGAATGGATTAACTTGGTCCAAAGGCTGTAACAAAACCAACAGCCAATTAGAGACCAGCTTTCCCAACCTCAGCACCAATGGCATTTTGGACTGAATGCATCTCAGCTGGACGGGGGTGTCTTGTGCTAAGAAGGTATTTAGCAGTATTTCTGGCTTCTGCTTACTAGATGCCAAAAGCCAACAACACCTCACAAAAGATGACAGCTACAAATATCTAGAAATTGCCAAATGCCCCTTGAGAAGCAAGGTCCTTCCTTGTCCCCAACTTCCACCCTTGAAAGCTAGGATGGCTACTAAGATGCTAAAAGATTGAATCTGTCACTTTCTTCCCAGGTGTTTTGACTTGATCTCTTTGGTGTCCTCAGTTTAATACTCTAGTGTGTCTAATTAAAATAACCTTGAAATTCACTGAAATTTTAAAAATAGTTTTCTCTAAATTAGAAAAGGCTATATGGACACCTTTGGTAAGAATGTTTGCTACGGTGGTTCCAATGGAGAAGCATTGTGGTACAACTGCTTTCACCATCATCATCACTAGGATGAGCAAAACCCTCTTAATAAAAGAACCTAAGTTGTGCCCAGGCCCTATACCGGATTGGGCCTATCCACAGTCAATCATAGATCTAGGCTGATTCATAGAATGCTATCCCTCCTTGCTAGACTATTGGGTACTGATGGAGCCCAGCATGCCCCGTGCGTAGTTCCAAATCCATGGTCACACACAGAGGCCCTGCTTCAGTGAGTCACAAAGGAAAATAAAAGGACAGGAATGTGAGGAGGGGGGTTGACAGGAGTAGGAAGGAGATTAGAGAGGTTGGGGCGAGAGCAATCAGAATGCTTTAGATGCATGTATGAAGTTGTCAAAGAACACATTTAATTACTAGCAACAATGATAGTTATTACAGTAATAACATTTAAAAAGAAATAACATTGCCAACTGCTATTAACACTTTCTCTGCACGGCATAGACATATCCAGTACTACCTACCTAAATGTATTTGCAGGGAATTCACTCTGAACCATGAAGGCTATCCATTATTTTCCAGGGTCTGTGAGCCCCAGATTAAGAACTGTTTCTATACTGCTGAGCTAGATCCTAGCTCCTAGCTTTCTGGGTTGTGGAAAAACATATCCTTCCAGCTCACTAAAGACTGTGACAGAATGTTTCCTTTTCCAAACTGGTGGGGACCAGAAATTTAGATATAAGAGATCTGAAAATTTTTATGATATTTTTATATACCCCTTACTAGCTGACTACCCCTAATTTAAAAAACCCAAAATGTGAAACACTCCAAACTCTGGAATATGTTTGCTTGGTAGGTAGGAGCTCAAACAGTTTTGGCTTTTGGAGTTTGGGATTAGGAATGCCCAACATGTATTTGAGTTGCCTGGTATGTTTTGCCATTGTGGGTGGGTACTTGACCTGACTATGATCACAGTGCAGAGTCTTCTTGGCTAATTTCATATGTCACACCCAATTACTTTGTTTCCAGGTGTTATCTCTGCAATTAGTGTCTGGGTTTGGTCCATCAATACTGTCACTAGCAGGAGGCTGGAGAGCAGTGGTTGATGGAGGAGGACTCTGTTTAGACTGTTGTGTACTTGCTTTGCAACTAACAAAGGTTTGGTATCTATCTTCTTATATTTGTCTCTAGCCCCCAAAATTACAACTTCTTGTCCCTGACTCTTAAGAGGGTGGTGAAATCATAAAAACTCAGAACAACATAAACACAATACTTGACTTTCAATATTCAACTGTCCTTCTTAGAAAATTTGAGTGTCATTTTCCTCCCTCTTTCTTAGAATAGAATAAAACACTTTCATGTTTTCTATTGACTTAGGGAGATGTGATGGTATCTGTGGAACAGAGAGCAATGGTTCTGTAGGGGAAAAGAGTCTGTGTTGAATTCTTCCTGTGTTCTGAACAGCTCACTTTTTTTATGCTGTGATAAAATTTCTATGTCAACATTACTCACTCACTCTCTCTCTCTTTCTTCTTTCTTTCATTTCATATCTTGCCTTCTTCTTTTTTCATCTCTTTCTCTCTTCTTATAAAGCCTTAAATGGAAACCTTAGGGAAATCTGTAGGAGCTTAGGTAAAGGTACAGCACCATAGATACTGGTTTAAAGAGGCATAGTCATGACAGGGACCAGAGAACAGAAAATGGACAGAGGACATGCTGTCATTGGAGATGGCTCATGTTTTTGTAGCTCATGGTCCCAGTGTTTCACTGCCTTGGTGATTTAAATAAAAAAATGTCGCTCATAGGTTCAGACATTTGAATACTTGGTCCCTAGTTTGGGAGGATTAGGAATCAAGTTTTGATGGAAAAACTACATCATTAGGGTTGTGCGTTGAGGCTTCACAGCTTCACTCCATTTCCAGTTCACTCTCTTCTTCCTACTTGTGGTTGAGCATGTGATCTCTCAACTTCTTGATCACGCTGCCATGCCTGACTACCACGTTTCTCTGCATTGATGGACTCTTAACTCCTCTGGATATGTAAACCCAAAGAAACTATTCATTCTATAGATTGTCTTTGTACTTTATCACAGAAAAGTAACTACTATAACTAATTTTATTTAAAATATCTATGTTTAAAACTCAACCACAATATGACTTTCCAAGTGTATTCATTAATATCAATGCACTGAGTTCTACCCTGTATACATAGCAGGATAGCAGTAGTGAGCTGCTACTCAGATCAAGACAGAGGGAGAGGGAGAGAGAGAGAGAGAGAGAGAGAGAGAGAGAGAGAGAGAGAGAGAGAGAGAGAGAGAGAGAGCTGAAAGGAAGGAAAAGTTTGAGAAAGAGTGAAAATGACTTAGGTTGGCAGTTTGATTCACAGAATTTATTAGATTCACCAAACAATCCTTATTTGAAGTGCTTTCAATCATGTCTTCCACGCTACATTGGAAATTGAATTTTTTCCCTCCTACTCATCCCCATGGTCACCGCTGGAAATAAGCTGTTGCTTGTTTGTAAACTGCTCAYCAGCTGCAGAGCAGGTTCAGCTTTCCACTACCATGTAGGCTGTCACTTACTAAATGATGCCAACAGTTTTGTCAAGATCAAGTCATGTAGAAGCCCATACCAACAAAGATGGTAGTCACTAGTTCAGGTGGTTTATGTTAGACTTAAATGAATTAAAGCAAAGTGAAACTTGGAATAATTCTGACTTTGGTGGAATCTGCTATCCTTT
This sequence comes from Apodemus speciosus, assembly GCA_002335545.1. Taxonomy (NCBI): domain Eukaryota; kingdom Metazoa; phylum Chordata; class Mammalia; order Rodentia; family Muridae; genus Apodemus; species Apodemus speciosus. Next base: position 92,608 of record BDUI01000979.1, read on the forward strand.
TTTGGGGGGGGGGATTCAAAAACCTCATTGTGTCTGATATACACCATATTGACAGTGTGGATTTAAAATATCTGCAAGTGTAAATATCTGACAGTTGTATCAAGTCAGTTAATCTATGCAAGAATTATAAATATCAAGTCAATCTATACAAGAAGTATGAATAAATACTGTGAGTTGACAGATAAGGAAATGGAGACACTGAGAAACTATGTAACTTGCTTAAGTTCACACAGTAAGGAGGGAAAGGAGACATGAATGCAATTGGTACCAGGTAATTGCTTAAGCCTATCCCGTTCTAATTGTGTTTAATAGCAATAATACAACAGATGACTTACGCTGTTTTTTACTTAGTAATACAAGGACCCTGCCCATCACTTTCTCTACATTGGCCATTGAATCCTTGTAGCTCTCTGGTTTTGGAGATTAACATTGTTATTATTACCTCTATTCTCTTGGTATTAAAGCAAAACTTAAAAGATAACTAGAGCTAGTAAATTGGAAGAACCGAACCGGAAATAAATCTAGGTCTTTCTGACTTAAAACATTCTCCTTGAAACGCCACCCACACTGTGATCTCTGACAGATGAGATAAAAATAGCAACCCACCGAAGAATCATTTGCAGTGTTCGCTTTTCATGCTATCAGTAAACCGTCCTTTGAGGGCAACAGTTCTAAGTTGACCCTGAACTATATTTGAAAACAGAGCTTCCACCCACCCTTTTCTTTTTGACTTTACGAGGAAAGAATTTGATTCCCTCACCAGTGTGAAATGTGACAAGGTGGCCTTGGGGCCTTGAGGTACATTACTGGATGATAATGGGATTTTCTATTTAGGGTAAAGTTGGGAATATGCTTTTTTTAAAAAGAGATCCAGTAGCTTACATGTTGTGGAGTTACAGGGTAGGAAGATGTGGTTGCTTATTCCGGATGTTTTCCTTTCTGTGCCTGTCTTTTCTAAGATTTAGACAAGAACAATCAGGAAATGCGCAGAGCAACCTGAACTTTGGGTGTGGCAAATACTTGAGTTCACACAGTAAGGAGGGGGCTGAGACCTGAAAGCAATTGTTGCTAGATCATTGCTTAACCATATCTTGTCCTAGCTCAGTTTAACAATAACACAGATGACTTACAGTGCTTTTTACTTAGTAATATGAGGACCCTGCCCATCATTTTCCTTACTTTGGGCTGTTGAATCCTTGTTGCTCTATGATGCCTCCTTTTCCTTCTTATGTGAACACTGTTATACAGCTGTCTAGAGAGGTGAGACAGGAGTGCACACATCAGAGCCTTGGAGCTCACAGAGTCCAGAGTGTGCATGCTCTGTTGACACAGTTTTCACTGCCCCCCTCCACAGCTGTGATCCTTTCTGATTAACAGCTGTGAATGGGTGTAAGCACAGAAACCTGTGGCAGAAGTTCCTCCTCTGGCATTCTCTGGGAGAAGACAACTTCAGAGAGGAGAGGCCTCCATCCATCCTCCTTTCCTTGCCCTTTGTGTCCCCTTCTTGAAGGAGAGGGCTAAGTCTGGTGATTGGGCCAGAGTCACTGTAGAGCAGGGAGAGTGGTTATTTTCATTGGAACATGGAGAATAATATGATTTGGATCCTAAATGTCTCCCAGAGGGCTAAGGCTACAAGTGTGAGATGTGGTAGAGGCAGTAAGGATTAGGGCGTGTGGAAGAAACTTACGTCACTAGGGGTATGTTCTTGAAGGAGATACTAGGACTCTGGCCTCTCCCTACTTTCATCTCTTCCCGGATATTGCATTTCTCTGCTACATGTTTCAATCATTATGAAGCATAAACAACTGACCAGAGACTGATACTCTGAAACTGTGGTCCAGAGTCACCCTTTCCTCCTTTTAGCTGATCTATATGAAGTATATATCATATGATATATATGCACATACACACAACAAAATATAAGATACGTATCATATATAATAACATATATGTTATTTTTGTTACGTACGTATTTGTCACACTGAGAAGGGAAAGTAGTCAGAGCTTCCAAGCCTTTAGCATGGGGCTCAGGGATGATAAGAACATGGTTTTTGTTTTTCTACTTGCCATTAATGAAAAAACCCAGGACATTTAGGCTCCTGTCGAGCAAATAGAAGCCTTATCTTCCTTTACCTAGATACCATTAAGTGGTTCAGGACACTGACTATATTCCAAGTGGTTTCCCCAGTTTTAATTTGTCATCTGAGACACAAGTATATAAGTCAGGATGCTGGAGGAGCAGGGCGCTAGAATTCATCTCGGCATCTTCCCTGCCTCACTACAGAAACACGCAGAGTCAGGGTTCTGAGATGGCCTGGCAACCTCAGCAAGAGTCACAGCATCTAATGAAAGGCTCTAGTTGGAATATAACACTATGATAATTACTGAGACAAACCATACTAGTATCTAGAGTTAGGTGAAATGGACACGGGGTTAGATCATGACATACCTTGTCCAGGTAGGGAAGTATTCCCCCTTTCCTAGGGGGCGAAGCTTTTCATCAGGCTATGGTGTTTGGTAAATAGGTAGACCTGTCTCTGAGCCTGGATGAACACAGCTCATATAGGTGTAAGTACTGGATGAGATGGAGCCTTCCCTGGATTTTATTTAAGGGGTCAGCAGTGACACTTCTCATGTGACCTATTCTTACCATCCCCATGGTAGCTGTGAAGCTTATTAGCTCAGTGCCTTGTAGGGGGGTGGAGTGTGGCTCTGGAAGTCAGCCCCAGCACTGCCTCTTGCCTACTTCCCTGCACCATTCCTGCTGCCCATCTTGAGCATGAGAATCACTAGCCCTCACTGTTGAGAACCAGAGATCCCTGTTAAACCGCTCTTCACTCACTGTGGGTCAGAGCACTACACAAATGTGCGTGTTGTCTGCAGACCAGCTTGCTTCCTTCTATGGCCCCTCTTCTCCAAAAGGCAACTGCTCATTAACAATTAAAATGCCGGGAGCCTTTTCCCCAAGACGTAAAGCAGCTTTTGACAATCAACACAGAGAAAAATTCCAAGTCTGCTTTTAATAAAATATGCTTTTCTCATCACAATATTTTGATAGCACGGAAAAGGAGATGTATGCTCATTAATGTTTAATGAGTGTCTCCCCCTGCCATTTCCCATATGAGGATCACACACCGTGACTCATGAGTGGTGGGTGCTGGGCATAGTTAAATGGGGACAAATTTAACTCAGACTCAGTCTCTATTGCCATGGGAATGAATGAAGCCTGAGATGTTCCCATTATGATGTAAGAACCAGGCTATGGGCCCATGTGGTTTGGTGGATGGTAGCTTAGATTCAGATGGCCAGATCTAGTATCATCCCAGGATGTCTAGATTTGCACTAAAAAGGGAGATGAGGGGTTGGGGAACATCTGGATTCTAGCTTTCAGGCAGCTCCATTGCTGGGGTCAAAGCTAAGGGTCCCAGAAGGCAATGTTTTGGGGCCAAGACTTTGTATAATTATTGGGAGGCAGAGTTTCTACCAAAGGCTTATTCATGGAGCCAATGACAAAGCTTCATCCAACACATTCTAGACTCAACTATAAATGTCTCTACATGCTTTGCTGAGGCTATCTTTAGTCTTGCCTGGCTCCCAACCTCTACCCTAAACAAAGCCACTTCTGTGATCTACCCCACCCTCCATACAACTCCCCATGCTTTCCTCTGGTATCTAGATATTTTTCTCCCCATCTCTGTTGGTAGAAAGAACCATTCATCAATGATAGCCTATTCCATTGGTCTAAATTCTTGATAATTCGTCAGAGCTGTTAACTCTCAACTTTGCAACCCACAAACCTTCCTGCTGATGCTGCCACCACTCCTGTTTCCTATAAAAGTCCTAGTGTGAAGAACAATGTGACCCAAAGTTCTCAAATGCACACCAAGAGAGATCTGGGAGACAGGTTTCTGTCCTTTCCTGATCAGGTATGTCCATGAGACAGTTACTTATGAAGAGAAGCAACTATAGTTAAGAGCCAGTGGCATGTATCAACTGTTTACTGTGACATAGTCATCACACATCCTTGTCCCAGTCAACACAAAGATGCCATCGTGAAAGAGTCGCTATTGCCATTCTCATTTCAGTGGAAAAACAGACTCTGGGAGTCTCAGTGATTTGTTAAAGTTACATGGGAGTCCTGTGGAGAAAACAGCTTTGAATTCGCTTGGTTGCGGGGCTCATGGTTTGGTCACTGTGCTATAAGTCACTAGCTTCTCTGGGCTTCTGTGTAATGAAGGTTATGGCAATGACTACCTCTCAGATAAGACGATACAAGGGCATTACTAAAATTCCAGTGCTTAATATCTTTCAGCTGCTGTCACTACTATCAGCATGCTGGCCTCTTCCTCCTCTTGTCTGCAGAATGAAGCTGGAAGGATCTGTCCTAACTACCTCTTTCACGTTTATCCTGTGCCTGGTATATATCCATACCCAGCATCTGTGAGAGGCTCAGTCTGCTGCGAGCCCATCCCTGCTTCAAAGGATGGACAATGTATTCTAGTATTTTCCTAATATTTGGTGAGGGGACATGCTGTAGGCAATTTTGGACCACATGTTTTGAACCATTGTGGGCTTTGTACTTTTAGTGTGTTTAGAGTTCCTGTTTTATGCCATTTCTGTGACTTTGTTCTCTGAAGTGCTCTCCCACATAATAATCCAACAGAGTATTTTCTTACCATCTTTCCAGTACTCCCTAACAGCAAGTTCCTTCCTTCCCTTCCTCAGCCCTCCCCATTACTTCCACTGCAGGACTGGCTTCTGAGGGATACAGTTCTGTTTCCCTAAGTCTCCAGTGTCACAGGTACCTAGTACACTATCCATCGTTTCTGAAATCCAAATGTGTCCCAGCTGGGTGATATCTGAGTGGCATTAGGGTGTGAAGTCCCTTTCCCTGGCACATCTCTTTTCCTGTTTGGATTTACTTTAACTGTGAAATGAGTGGGGTTAAGGTAAGGCTTGTGTGATAATGCCTCATCTATAGTTTTTCCAGTCTTAGTCCTAGACAGTACTAAGTACTGATCTTCTCTCTCAGGAAATGTCTTTGACTCTGAGTTTCCACCAGAACCAGAATCCCTGCTTCTGTCATGGAAATTAACCCAAACTGAACCCAACTGACACTGGTTGAGATGTGCCCTGGTCTAACTTGTGGAATGAGACCTCTGTAATTCTACCGTGGGGAGTTCAGTTGCTCTTAAAGAATCCTAAAAGACAAAAAAAAAAAAAAAATCCAACCTTTCTAATTAATAATACCCCCAAAGATCAAAGGTATCAGTTTCTTCTATATACACATTTTATTATCAGCGGTGCAATTAAATTCTATTTTGTGCTGTGGTCTGAACACTTCACAGCTCAGAAAGGCTTCTCCTGAGATCTTGGCAGGGACAAGCCATTGCTTCATAATGAGGTGAACGTAAGAACTGTCTCTGGTGGGAAAGGCAGAGATCTGAGCATGGGCACAGGCTCTGCTTAACATCCCCCTAAGGGCAGCAAAAGATGCCTTTGCTATGTAGCTGAGGGACATCGTCAAGGTTTCCGACTACGGGAGAGCCAGTGGGACTCCTGCTACTGTGGTCTATGTACCCCAAGCTAATGAAGTCATGCTCTCATGGCAATATGCCACTCCTGGAGCAACCCAAGTGCCCCGTTTTCCTGTTTAGCATTTGTTACTGATTCTACCTACAGAATCCTGATTCTCCCTCAGCCTATACATCCTCATTTTCATTYTGCCTCTTAAGGCCTGTTGTACAGACAGTACCAATCACAGCAGCTCTATGGAAGGGACTGTAGTTCTAGAACAGAAGAGAGAGRATGATATAGATCTTCCTAGAGGTAGAGGCTCTGACATTCTGTTCGTCAATGGGCCCTACMCATATTCAGGTTTGTGTCAGGCTCATCTTGGGGTAGTCCATGTACCATCTACACATAGCCAGATTTTGAGAAGATGTGGACAAAGCAGTTCTCATCCTGTTTCTGTAACTGGATTGGTAGGGTTGGAGATCTACCTCTACATCTTGATGATGATGCGATCTTGCATGAGTTTTATAGCCTTTCTGCACTTCAGTTATCTCACAAATAAAGTGGAAACATTCTTATCTGTAGGGATTATTGAGTGTTAAAACCTCAGTTACATATGTGATATACTTTAATAGCAGCTGCCAGGGTCCAGTATATAAGCAAACAGAGCAGCCAAAATTGAATGCCACACAATAGCCATTAGCTTAAAAAGTGGTTCATCGGAAAGAAGGCTCGTCTCTCACTTCTGCCCAGTGCCCCATCTCTGGGGCCACTTGGATTACTTGGTTACTTTAGGATACTTCATGTTAGGAGGATTTATACTGATCACTCAGTTTCTTAAGAGACGAATGTTCTCCAGACACCAGGGAAGTTCTTTAAGGCCACATCCAGATGGCATAAAATGCTACTCTCCAAGTGGCATTCTCCAAGTGGCACTCTCTTCCAGTGCTTTGAAGGGRTCTTGGTAAGGTTGTGTACTGATGCCACCAGAAGGTAGTTATTCTGCCGAGAAGCAGGTAACCCATTCCCCTGGCTTTCCTTTACCAACTCCCCTGAGCAATTTGAGAGGAAATACTCTCTACTACCTGGACTACCAACTCTGTGCTCTCTGCACAATGAAAGCCATGATCCCAGTGGGGAAAACGAGCCATGGTGACAGAAGCCAGAAAATTTGTCATCTTGGTGAGTGGGGAGGACTGTGAACAAGAAAAAGCAGGAAGGAAYTTTCTGAAGAACTGGGAATCCTCTATATCTTCATCTGGCTGGTGCTTATAACGGCACATGTATATTCATCTATTGCTCTCCAGCTGTACACTTCTGCTTGCACATCCTACTGTGTACAGTCACACCTCAGTGAATGACATTACTGCCCCAAATGCAGAAGGGACAGTGTAGGTAGTTTGCAAGCCTGACCCACTTTATTTTGAAGACACAGAGAGCTCTGAGTCTCTGTCTCCATCACACATTCTTATCTTCCTCCACAAGTGTGTTTATACCACAGGTTATATTTATATCTGCAGTCACATCTATATATTTAAATAAGGAGAGAAGAGGAGTGTTATATGTGCRCGACTATATATAGAATGGCTTGCTTCTTTCAAAGAACAGGAGGATCCTAGCTCCATTATGTCTTTTGGACACCCCCTTCTCCCCCTACACACACACACAGTCTGGCTACCTGACTAAGCACTTTGCCCTCCTTTCTTGTCCGAGATGTGAGGTTCACTGACCTTGATGGTGACCTTGGGGATAGTCAGCACTATGGACTTTTGCTTGGCCAGGACATCCCTGGTCTCGTTGATGCGAGCCGTGACGAAGAAGTGCAGGAGACCCTGTTCCAGAAGGTGGCTCATGTACTCGCCCGCTCTGACCAGCACTTCCTTTTTCTTGACTGGAGGGAGGAAAAACCAACAAGGCTGCCATCAAGACCTGGATGAGATGGCATATGGCTTACTGTCCCTCTCCCATCCCTCCCACATTAGCACACAAGTCACCAGGAACACAGCAAAAGTCAGGTACAAAGAGTCAATCAGGGACGAACTCTCCTGTCTCGTGGGTAAAGAAAGATTACACTAGAAATGTAATATAATAGTCAGTGAGGTCTTATTACAGAAAAGAGTTGTCAAACTTTCAAAGCATTGCTTTTACTGCTGTAAAATGGAAAGGGTAAACAGAGATATTAAAGGTAGATCCTAGGAGCTTCAACCAAGCAGGGTTTGACCTGGGCCAAGGTAATTCCAAGATGGTGGAAAAGGAGCATGAAGCTTCCTCTTACCTCTTTGCGTTTGGGGAGACCTCTGTGTTGAAACCCGACTGCTAGCTTTCAGGGTAGAGGATAAGACCTGCAGAATGGCATGGAGGATGGGAAGTAGTCTCATTCCCCTTTTAATCCCCGTGGGGACTGAGGATGGAGAGTTGTTATCTGTAGCCTGGGTCCATTTGCCCACTCTGTGGCTCCATTTCCCATAGTCCAGGATTCTAGAGCCCAAAAGCGAGTTTAGTAGGCTGAGCCCAGGTTTGTATGTCCGTAGAGACAGTGCATTTTGTCCCTTGGTGTTTCCGGGGATAGTAATAAACAGTGGTTTCCTTCTGTTTTCTTTTCTTTTCTTTTCTTTTCTTTTTTTTCTTTTCTTTTCTTTTCTTTTCTTTTTTTTTTCTTTTCTTTCCTTTCCTTTCCTTTCCTTTCCTTTTCTTTTCTTTCTCTCTCTCTCTCTCTTTCTTTCTTTTTTTTTTAGGGGAATGAGTTTGGCTACTAGGTTTTCTTAGGGTGGCAAGATTTGTTCATCTTCTTTGTGMCCATCTTAGCAGAGGCTCTTATCACCACTTATAGTCTCAGCCTTGGAGCTCCCTTCTTCTTGGAGGCAAACCATTCTCTCAATCACAGCACTGAAGAAATGGGGCTGTGCACCAGAGCCCCAGAGAACATTGCTCCTGAAATAGTCCATTATATAAGTGCCATGTTGTGCCACCGCACAAGAAATTGTTCTAGATAAAGTTTATTAAACGCGGCAAGAGAAGGAGGAATAGATTTTCACTGTATGAGTGGTGGAGATGGGAGGCTGCCAACATCATTTATGGTGTCTGGGGAAAGCCAAGGGAGACACAGGCTGGAGCTGCCTCATTTCTTCCAAAAAGCAAAGGGAACTAAATATAGCCAAGTGACAATGATAACACCTTTGAAGGTACTGGGTGGTTTAAGTTATTCAAATCTCCCAAGCTGACTCTAGCCCACACATTCCCTTTAATCACCAATCTGAAAAGTCTGCTTCTCATTCTCCTTAGAAAACTTTCTTTGCAATAGAGGCGCTGAAGAATGTTTGATTAGGGTCAGACATGTGTGATTTTGCAAAAGACCAGGATTTACTTCAAATTGCAACATGCATTTTATTGCAGGCAATTGATGCCACCTACCTATATTAATTAGTAAATTAGCAAAAGAAGAATGAGTTTCTAATTCCCTTGAAGTTATCTAGGACAATCCCTGGGTAGTCTGACTGATGGAGCTGTAGTAAAATCGACTTGGGCTTAGATTTGGTCCCTACATGAATAACACAGTAGAGAAATACATTACATCATTTGAATCCATTAACTCAYATAAAGTTATCCCCCCATTTTAATTTTTGCAGGAGGAAGGTTTATTTTGGCTTACTATTTGAGGGCATACAATCCATCATGATGGAAGGCCTGGGAGCAAGCATGAGGCTATAGTGGCTGGTGGTGTTGCTTCTGCAGCCAGAGAATAGCTTAAGTCCATCCTTTAATTGGGTTAAGGAGTCAAGGAAGATTGAAAGGGTACATAGGAGGTTGGAAAGGGAATGTGCTCTATTTCTGGTGTAGAGAGATGTGATGTATTATAGACAATTCCACTCAGGGCCCCAGTTCAAACCCATTGGATCAATGTTCTTGCCTAGGGGGGGATCTAGGTTCTGTTACCTTCATGTCTTTTATCGTATTAACCAAGCCTGAGTTTTCCACTATGTTGAAAGGTAACAGGAATGTCAAGGCATTTCACACCTGTCACTCATGGAGCTTCATCTACTCCTYMT